>JAYRCC010007779.1:0-12169 GCA_036026455.1 Americanaplana fernaldi | reverse complement strand
TTTAAGGACCAGTGCTTTTTGTTGATGTTGACTTGTTTTAAGGTGGATTCTACTTCTTCCGAGAAAAGGGACCAGTTGACCCCTTTTTTCTTCCATCTTGCTCTTTGTGGGTTGATGTTCTTGACTTTCTCGCATTTGTTTTTCATGTTGATAATAATGGGTAGATGATCGGAGCCCATGTCTTCTCCTGTTGACCATTCTATCTTATTCATGTCGTTGGAATGACATATTGTTACATCCGGACTGCTTAAACCACCTGTGGCTCTGTTGGTTCTGGTATGGCTGCCGTCATTGCATGTGCTCATTTCTTTGTCTGCCAACCAGTCTTCTAATATGTAACCCCTGGGGTCAGGAGCTTGGTTATCATCCCAAAGGCTTGAATGACCATTCCAGTCGCTGAAAATGATGACGTTTCTGCCTGCTGGTATGTGATTGGCGAGGGACTGTTCGTCGACTGCTTCGCCTCTGCCTTTCCTGTACGGGGGAAAATAGATATTAACGATAGTGAGCCAGTTGTTCTTGTTCAGTCTTATCTTGATGTTTAACATCTCGAGGGGTTCTAGTGATTGTTTGGGAGTGTTTTGGGTGAACACTATGTCTTCCTTGATGAATGTCATCAACCCTCCTCCTGCTCCACTCTGTCTGTCTCTCCTGACCGCTGCATAACCAGGGATGGTAGGAGTTTTTTGCTTGGCATTCAGTTGGGTTTCCTGAACGAGAGCTACGTCGATGTTGTATGCCTTCACATAGTTCCTCAGCTCGTCTATGCTAGTATTGATGCCCTCCACGTTTAACTGTAAAAACCGTAAGGATGATGTTCTAATCATTTGGGTGTTCTCTCTAGATTCGTTGATCTTTTTGTCTTGGATGGGGTCTGATAGATGTCTTGGGGCTCTTTGACATTCATCACATGACCATCCATCACGATTCTGGAGCGCTTTGGCTGCGTCTCTGCTGAGCTCCGAGCAGGTTTTATGACATACTTTTTTGCAGTCGATGCATTTCATTGGGTTGATGTGGCTGGCAATCGTTTTTTTGCATACTTTACATTTAGGTTTATCTGTAACAATCTTACTTTGGTGTTTGGGGCTATCTTTGACTGACTGAGGCGCAATGGTGTGGTTTTGGCACCGCCATGGTGTCTTGTTCTTGCTGTACCTTGAGATGCCGCTGCACTTCATGTGGCTGAGATTGTGACACTTATCTTCTCCGCAGGAGTAGTGGTTGTTGCCTTTCTTTATCCTTTGGTTGCACCCGGAACATGACTTCGGGACTAGTTGGGACTCTAACTTGTTTGGAGTGATGATGACGTCGTTGGGTCCTGGGTTGACCTCGATATCACCGGCTAGGACAAGAAGTCGGGTCACGTGAGGGTCGTCTGCCGGTATGACGCCCTCACCACTCAAAAACCCGGATTCTTGGTGAGACTGTTTCCCTGCCTCCCGCTTGGTACTTGACCGTTGGAGGACAGATTCTCTTGGTGTCGGGGACTTCGTTGGCCACATGCGCCACGTAGAGGCGTCCCCGATTGCATCGCACATCTTGTAGACGTGCCTCGGCATCCCGATTGTTGTTGTTGTGGCAGCCACATACACTTCTAGGGAGAGAAGCAGGGCAACTCTCTCAGGACCTTCAAGAAGGGATATGATATGTGCGGGTTTTCATTCCACATTAATCTGAATAAGCATAATTGTTGGACAGGAGGGGCAGTTGAAGATGTATGGAGATGTTATAGAGAGTTCGGTGACATGCGTGATGATTGTTTTGGCTTTTTGGGTTGATCATGTGTTGGATGTCGTTGGAATGGGGGCATGCGTCAGACCTCATCTGTGCCAGCTAAGATCACGTTTCTCTCTACTTAGCAGCAGCTCAGGTCTGACTAGCTGCCAATTGGGAGATAGGGTTTGACCTGCAAATAATACACAATTAATACTGTTCCACGCATTAAAGCAGGTGACATGGCTCTGTAACTAGACATACCTACATGTATATATATATATATATACTATATAATATTGTAATTATTCGAGCGTTACCTATATTGAAAGGGAAGTTAACCAACACAATTCAGAAGAAAACTAAATGTCAAAGCTACATAACAATTTTAGGAACAGAATAATAAGATATTAATATATTATCAAGAATGTTGGTTATCCCAACGAATATATATGTATCAAGATAAAGAATAAAAGATAGACACAGTAGTAATAAGATTAAAAGTCTGTATATCTTTATTGATCATTATACACAAGTTAAAAGGGATATTAACATGATAGACTTTTCTTATTATCTCCACAATACATAAAAATAATTTCCTGGGGATATTATTTTTTCCTCGTATTAGGTATTGTATATTATTCCTGGAAAACATTTCATTGATTATTTGTGTTATTTTTCCAAGGTACTATAATATATTTATATATATTATTACTTAATTAAATGGTTATTTTTAATACAATATGTATTTATGTTTTTGTTTTTTAACACAGATCAAGAAATCAATGAAAGCAAAACATCCAAATCATAAAGTAAACTGTGTCAAGAGTAAATTTTCAGAAGGTTCGGTAATCGTTGACGGGACATTGACAGTTACTCCTTATATTACGTCAGAGGCGATCACAACAGCTGTTATGGAAGGATGTCCAACAGAAACAAATGACACCTCTGATCCTTGTAGTGCTATGTGGTCAAATGGAACTATGGGAAGTGTTTACATTGAATGTAAGGAAATACCAGTTTCAAACATTTCGTTTGAAAAAATATATAATTCCCTTTTAAACATAGTCGACATATTTACCGATGATCTTGTGGAAGAATGAATTGTTTGCGCGTGGATGACAACGCTATAGGTCCCATGCAAAGCTAGGGGTGGAAGATATAGAGTTATTGTCCTTCAACTTCAGTTACCCTGGCCTACTTCTCAGACTTGAAACCTTTATGGACAGATATGTCTTTCGTCATTTCGAAATACGCCGTGGTGTATACGACTTCAAAAGCATTGCTGACATTCCAGTGGTTCACTGGATAACTAAATATTAACATTTACCTAGTAGAGTGACTAGGGATGATAATTAAACCCTTCGATTACCAAGTGTGAATTAGCCATTCTTATTAAGTTCAATTCATTAAGCTAACATTTAAGACTTTCGGTCTATACATGTACTGTGCAAAATTATAGAGAATTTGAAAGAATTTCATAATAACGATAGTGATAGGTTTTGGACTTTTTGCCAAACTTTGTTGCATCAGGGGTGGCTACACTGGATGTTGACTTTTTTGTAATATATGCTGACATTGCTAGCAATTTGCACCGCTATATAAATATATTATTATAATTATTATTATAATTATTATTATAATTATTATTATTATCATTATTATCAAAAGCTGTTAGGTACTGTAAGTCTGTTTAAAATAAATAAATTATAAAATAATATCTTTCAAAATATGTAAAAATTGAATGTGAGCAGTAAATTTTGCACAGTACTATACATTCATACATTCAAAATTTGTATCAATTTTATGTTTCATTTTTTATTCATATATTCATAACAATGTATATTTCATTTGACAGCACTGTTGACAGTTCTATTTGGAACTAAATGGCGCTTTATAAAAATATAATAATAATAATAATAATAATAATAATAATAATAATAATAATAATAATAATAATAATAATAATACACTACACTTTACGTTCGTCTATAATTAAGTAGGTATATTATTGATTGTCTGACTTTCTCTATCTTTCTCACTACCTACCTACGTTACGTTACGTTCGTCTAATTATGTATATCCTACCAAGTGAAGCACTACATGAAAAGTCTATCATGGTCTCCTTAATGCATCATAATACACAAGTAAAAGATAACCAAGTTCTTATAGGTGTGAAAAGAAGAAAGCAGCCAGTTTGGGGTAAACATATAGTTAATAATAACGTTTATTTGAATTGAAAAAAATCCGACGATTTGGTACATCAATACAATTATTTTATTATTTTATTATACATTATAAAATACAAAGTTTTGTTAAATATAATGTTTAACTGCATATGGAAAAAAACTATTTTTGTCTCAAAGAAGTATTAATATAGTTGCGTTTACACATGTCTAATAAAAGTGTTCTATCGTTATTAATGAATTTAGATAAAAAGTTTTTACATAAATAGACACTTATACTATAAAGATCTGTAAGTTTAAGACACACTTTTATTGAAGGAGTTATCAGGAAAGATTGATAATGTGGGCTGATAGATTGATGTGCCAAACAAGGCAGGCATATTAAATAATGGGTCTGATGAAAGTGGTGAGTGTTAGAGTCTCGCGCATGTAGGGTATATACTATGATCAATATTTGACCTTTCGTTGACCTTTACTTCATATATAATATGTATAACATTATGGTGACATTGTACCATCCAGTTTTGATGGAAAAGGTTTTATTATGAAATTAATCGTCCAATTCATTTAGTAAATATAAAACTATATAAATGCATTCAAGAAAATTTTAATATTTGAAATTAATTTTTCAATGATTTGATAAAAAAATTAACTTTCAACCATTTAATCAGATAAAACGATAAACAAAAATATAATTTAAGATTTGTGTTAAACAGATAAAAAGCTTAATATTAAAAAGAAACAATATATACATAATTGAGAAAGATTACATATGAACACATTATAAAAGTTCGTTATTTTCTTACAGCTAATGATACAACAACAACAATAGAAATGACAACTACAACAACTGAAGAACCTACCACAACAACAACTGAAGCTCCAACAACAACTACAACCGAAGAACCTACAACAACTACAACTGAAGCTCCCACAACAACTACAACTGAAGCTCCAACAACTACAACTGAAACGCCAACAACAACTACAACTGAAGTTCCAACAACTACAACTGAAGCGCCAACAACAACTACAACTGAAGCTCCAACAACCACTACAACTGTAGAACCAACAACAACTACAACTGAAGCTCCAACAACAACTACAACTGAAGCTCCAACAACAACTACAACCGTAGAACCAACAACAACTACAACTGAAGCTCCAACAACAACTACAACTGAAGCTCCAACAACAACTACAACTGAAACGTTAACAACAACTACAACTGTAGCTCCAACTACTACTTCTACTGTATCACCTTCCACAACAACGATTGCTCTATCTACTACAACTGCGGTTTGTAATGCAAATTGCTTAAATGGTGGCTGGTGTACTAATTATTTTTGTTATGAAGGAGAAACAACTTGTTGTCAATGTTTGGAAACTTTTGTTGGTACAAATTGTGAAATAAGTAAGTGACGAGCTTTTTTTTCAAATTGTGTTATATATTGTATATTCTTTCAATTTTTTTTTAATGCCACATACTCTCAATTGTATTTCATATATTTATTTGTTAAATCACGCTTTAATTTCTTTTGTTGATCAAAAACATTTTAATATGATCCATGCAAATCCTTTTATATATTTATTTTGTTTTGTGAGGGAGGGAGGATTTCTGAGTATGTCTTAGCCTCCGCGGTCGTAATGACTTGAGTTTTATTGCTGCCCAGATCATGTTTTGACGACTTATCACAGGAGTGACTATCCATGATGAGCATAGCCTACACAACAACTGGCTCACTGTAACGAGAAACCTTAAAAGGCTAGTTGAAACTGCTCTTGGAAGCCGTAGAAAAAGAAGATAATGGTACTATTCAATTGTGCGATAAAAAATATTTGGTGTTGGACTTTAGGGAAAATATCACCTACATAAATGTCATTACTAAGATAACAGAGATTAAAATCCCGCAAGAATACAAGTATCTGGGTTGCACTATTGATGACAAACTAAACTGCGGGATAAAGATGCGTGCAAGGAATAATTAAAAATTATCACAAAGAATACATGATCAGGCACCTTACCAATTTCAAAGTTAACACAAACGACTTTGGCAATATGTCACTTATGGTGTTATGTATGATAATATACTGTTTTGAACTCTCTGGCAATCAAGTGTATAGAGCACGGCTAACCAAAACTGAGAAGTGTGGACAAAAGATGGTTGGAGAGGAACAGACTAAGAAACAACTGTTTGAGACAGCAAGAGGAAATGTGTAAGAATGTTATAAAAAATCATAGAAAGCTAAATCCACCCCTTCAAGAAATGTCTCCGAGTTCTCCCAAGTGGAAGAAGATTAGCAGTCCCCTACTGCAGAACCTGTCGTTTTAGAAACTCGTTTGTACCACAGGCAATCTTCACCTGAAATAACATTTAAACATTGCTGAATTGAACATATTTAGTTTCTTGTTTCTTATTCATTACAATCCATATATTGGCTTTAGAATAGTAGAGTATGTTGCCTTGTATATTTGAAAGGGAAATCCAGTGTTTGAACAGGAAAAATTGTTAACAAGCTGGTTTCTTTTGATTCTTCATCATCATGCACATGAGTCCTTCCAAAAAAGTTTACAAAAATGTGATCACGGGAACTTTGTCAACATTAATAAAATTCAAAATAATTATTTTATATAGAGACAAATGGAAATATTGAAAATCACAAATATCTTTTTGATACTTCACTTTAAAGGTATATAATTTATTATCAATAGATAGAAAATGTATCGGAATACATAATTATTTGTTTGGCTTTAGAAACAGTTTGTTGACACCAAAGCCTGGTAGCCGGTTGGAGTGCGTAACTCTACACCGTGTCGGTTGGATACCAGGTTCAAACCTACCTTGTACTGATGAGTGGCAAATACCTCGAAACCGGTATACAAATGGTTGTAGTTGTCAACAGACTGTTCACTTTCTTGTTTGATTTTCTATATAATTTATTATCAACAGATAGAAAAAGTATCGGAATACATTATTATTTTTACGAAAAAATATTCATGTATGACGTCATAGCCATTTTACCATCACAAATATGTATTTTTTGTTTATATTTCGATATACGGAAACATTTTGGGAGCCTATTTTATTAACAGATAGAATAAACAGATAAAATTCATCGAATAACATATTTGAATATGTTTGAAAATTTTCTTCCATTACTTTATGATCAAAAGGGGGAAAATCGGAGTGATCCATGTACTTATTTGAACATGTTCAGTCATGCAGCTATTCGATGTATTAGATACATGTTTCTATATCTGTTTTGGTAATACATTTGAAAGCTCTATAATGATTCCTTTTCGAGATATGACTAAAAATATATAATTTTGATGAGTTAATAATATCGAAAAATGGTTATGATGTTACATGAATATGTATGTATTTCGATACTTTATATATATATGTATTTTTTTATATATGTTGATAATATATTGTATGCCTTCAGAATGAATTATAAAAAAATTAATCATGATTTTCAATTTTTTTCAATTTGAGTTATTTTGAATTATGTTCATTTTGACAAAGTTCCCGTGATCATATTTTGGTAAACTTTTTTTGGAGTACTCATATATACATGTTATAGATGAGAAATCAAACGAAACAAGCTTGTTAACAAATTTGTCCTGCTCAGATCATACATTGCCCAAGATTTCCCTAATTACTATGTATTGCTCTTTCCTTTTATACTTATACTTATATTAGTGGGGTGGTTTAGTGAAATTATCGTTACAGAGCGGATAAAAGCACCATTTTGGTGTAGTTATCAAAGTTAGAATAGGAGCCCTCTGAAATTATTTTTTACGTAAAAACACAAATTCAAAATGGCAGCTATTACTATACAAATAAGCCCATATCTCGAAAAATTTGAATAACTTTTTATTATTAATTTTAAAGGCATATAATATATTACCAACAGATAGAAACATATGATAATGAGCTTCATTAAATAAACAATTGGCAGACGCAAGAGTTTTGTACAGTAGAATATATATAGTGTATAATTAATTAATTAAATTGGGTAATAGTTAATTAGTAAACATTTGACAGTAGAATTTATAAAGTATAATGTATAATATAGAATATAGAAGATAGAATATAGAAGTTTTGAATTGCTAATAATTCAGTTTTTGTGGTGAGGAGGCGGATTGGATAGAATACGAGGGAAGATATTAAATTTGTGGTAGTCATTGAGGATTTCCAGATTATGCCGTCGCTGACGGAGAGTGTAACCAGGATTGTTTTGGAGGGTAAGGAGGTGGGGAGGACGTGATTTGGGTTGGAGATTATTTTGACAAAAAGTCTAAGGTCTATAGTTTGGCAAAAAGCTTCTAAATTCCGGTTAGGCTTGCCGTTTTTTAATTTTGCGCTTCTTCAAACGAAGCTTTGAAGACGGTGCTTCTCATTTTTGTTTGCGAACACCCAACCAGCTATGGAGCATATTGATAGCTAAGCTTTGGTAAATGTGCTGGATGTTGGGCGTATTCATACCTTGACTTCTAAAAATTTTGAGGGCGTAATTTATGCTACTACATTTTGATAAGAGATTATCGATGTGCTTGTTCATAGTCAGTCATTGTGTCTGGTAATTGTCCCTTATACATGAAGTATCAAATTACATGTGGATTTTCTAAACAAATAGTCATATATGACGTCATAGACATTTTACTATATTTTGAACGTATCAAATTCATATATTTTTGGTAAATATCTCAAAAAGGAAGCATTTTAGAACATATAAATGTATTACTAACAGATATAAACATGTACCTAATACATCGATTAGTATGGTTCGAAAATGTTCATGGAACACTCTATGGTCAAAAAGGACATCATCTGTCATTTTCCTTTAATTTTCCCCCTTTTGACCATAGAGTGATCCATGAACATTTTCGAACATTGCTAACCATACTATTCGATGTATTAGGTACATGTTTCTATCTGTTAATAATACATTTAAAGGCTTTAAAATGCTTTCTTTTTGAGATATTGACCAAAAACATATAAATTTGATGCGTTCAAAATATGGTAAAATGTCTATGACGTCATACATGAATATTTTTTCTCAAAAATACGCATGTAATTCGATACTTCATGTATATATTTCTTTCTGTTGGTAATATATTATATGCCTTTAAAATGGATAATAAAAAAGTTATTTGTATTTTTCGAGATTAAGGGCTTATTTGTATAGTAAAAGTCGCCATTTTTAATTTATGTTTTTACGTGAATATAAAAATAATTTCAGGGGCTCTTATTTCAACTTTGATAACTAGGCCCTAAGGTATCCTTATACCAAAAATTATGTTTTTTAACCACTCTGTAACGATAATCTAAAACTATGACACTAATACCACCTCACTATATATTGTGCATTGTCAGTTATACAGTAATTGTATTTATCTTATCTTATCTTATATGTATGTATATTTACCTGTTTTTTTAACTTTCAGCTGACACCTTTGTGTATACATTTCATCTAACGTTCAATCAAGTCTACGATAGTAATTTGGATAATCCAAATTCTCAAATATCTAAAAAAACTCACAAGCAAGGTTGTGGAGTGGTATGTACACCCATAATTGATATTTTTTAAAATTTATTAATTTGATAGCCCCAGACAATTTTGATTACCAAATAATAAAAGACGATCTTCCTACGCTCATTCATATATTGAAAATGATTTATTTGCTCTATTTTGAAAATGTATTATTTGATGAGTCTGTTCACTCGTGAAGATTCCGAGTGCAGGGCAGAGGTGTAGGACATTTTTATAGGAATGTAATGTAATGTTTTTTTCTCGAAGATGTAAATATTTGCTGCTCGAAGTTGAGCGATTCATGTGTACCGCACTATCCGTTCCTGAAAGTGTGTACCGGTCGTCGTGTGTGGAAGGTGTATTATTGTGTTCAGTAGGGTGTGGTGTATTTAAATTTGATGAGGTAGGGTGTATTATTGGGTGTAGTACAGTGTATTATAGGATGCAGTACAGTGTATTATTGGGTGTATGGTACAGTGTATTATAGGGTGTATAGTACAGTGTATTATTGGGTGCAGTACAGTGTATTATTGGGTGTATAGTGCAGTGTATTATAGGGTATATAGTGCAGTGTATTATAGGGTGTATAGTGCAGTGTATTATTGGGTGTATAGTGCAGTGTATTATTGGGTGTATAGTGCAGTGTATTATAGGGTGTATAGTACAGTGTATTATTGGGTGTATAGTGCAGTTTATTCTAGAGTGTATAGTACAGTGTATTATTGGGTGTATAGTACAGTGTATTATAGGGTGTATAGTACAGTGTATTATAGAGTGTATATTACAGTGTATTATTGGGTGTATAGTGCAGTCTATTATAGAGTGTATAGTACAGTGTATTATTGGGTGTAGTACAGTATATTATTGGGTGTATAGTGCAGTGTATTATTGGGTGTAGTATAGTGTATTATTGGGTGTATAGTACAGTGTATTATTGTGTGTATAGTGCAGTTTATTATTGGGTGCAGTACAGTGTATTATTGGGTGCATAATGCAGTGTATTATAGGGTGTATAGTGCAGTGTATTATAGGGTGTATAGTGCAGTTTATTATTGGGTGTAGTACAGTGTATTATTGAGTGTATAGTGCAGTGTATTCTAGGGTGTATAGTACAGTGTATTATGGGATGTATAGTGCAGTCTATTATAGAGTATATAGTACAGTGTATTATTGGGTGTATGGTAAAGTATATTATTGGGTGTAGTACAGTGTATTATAGGGTGTATAGTGCAGTGTATTATTGGGTGTAGTATAGTGTATTATTGGGTGAAAAGTACAGTGTATTATTGGGTGTATAGTGCAGTTTATTATTGAGTGCAGTACAGTGTATTATTGGGTGCATAATGCAGTGTATTATAGGGTGTATAGTGCAGTATATTATAGGGTGTATAGTACAGTGTATTATTGGGTGTATAGTACAGTGTATTATTGGGTGTAGTACAGTGTATTATGGGATGTATAGTGCAGTCTATTATAGAGTGTATAGTACAGTGTATTATTGGGTGTATAGTACAGTGTATTATTGGATGTAGTACAGTGTATTATAGGGTGTATAGTGCAGTGTATTATTGGTTGTAGTATAGTGTATTATTGGGTGTATAGTACAGTGTATTATTGGGTGTATAGTGCAGTTTATTATTGGGTGTAGTACAGTGTATTATTGGGTGTATAGTGCAGTGTATTCTAGGGTATATAGTACAGTGTATTATGGGATGTATAGTGCAGTCTATTATAGAGTGTATAGTACAGTGTATTATTGGGTATATAGTAAAGTATATTATTGGGTGTAGTACAGTGTATTATAGGGTGTATAGTGCAGTGTATTATTAGGTGTAGTATAGTGTATTTTTAGGTGTATAGTACAGTGTATTATTGGGTGTAGTACAGTGTATTATAGGGTGTATAGTACAGTGTATTATAGGGTGTATAGTTCAGTCTATTATAGGGTGTATAGTACAGTCTATTATAGGGTGTATAGTGCAGTCTATTATAGGGTGTATAGTGTAGTCTATTATAGGATGTATAGTGCAGTCTATTATAGGGTGTATAGTGCAGTCTATTATAGGGTGTATAGTACAGTGTATTATAGGGTGTATAGTGCAGTCTATTATAGGGTGTATAGTGTAGTCTATTATTGGGTGTATTGTACAGTGTACTATTGGGTGTATAGGGTATCAGCAGGGTGTATCATAGGGGAAGTAGGGTATGACAAAGGTTATAAGGGCGTGAAACCAATTTTAAGCAGTTCTACCGGTAGTCTTCGAGTCATAAATGATGCCACAGGAACTACATTAACAAAAGAAAAACAAGTGAAAACGAGATGGAAGAAATACACCAGAACTCTCTCCGAAATGGATGACAAAGTTGCAACACAATTTGAAGATCAAGATTATATAGATGAACCAACCATGTTGGAACAAGAAGTGATCAAGGCCATTAAAGAACTGGCAATGGCAAAATCACCTGGTTTTAATAACATTCCCATTGAACTATTCAAAAATCCAAGAGATAAAACAGTAAAAGTCCTAACTACACTGTGTCAGAAAATTTGAAGACTATGAGTTGGCCCAAAGACTGGAAGCAATCAGTATACATCCCTATTTCTATTAAAAGGGAAATGCAAAAAATGTTCGGTTTACAGGACCATCGCTTTTATCTCCCACACTAGTAAAATAATGCTTAAAATTATAAACCATCGTATGGAGAGTTACATTAACAGAGAAATTCCA
>JAYRCC010006669.1:0-12186 GCA_036026455.1 Americanaplana fernaldi | reverse complement strand
AGCAATTTTGAGCATGAAAAATGTGTATACACTTCTATAGAAACACACACATATATTATATTTCCTTAGCGCACACCTTCTGCTGTGCTAATTCCATAATATTGCCATACTTGGATTAAATATAATTAATATCTTGTGCATTTTTGTAACTAATAGTACAAATACAAATACAAAGTTAACTTTCAAACTACCTTTCCGGTTTTCCACTGTAATGTATTATTCATAGATAGTATTGTTGTTTATAAGCTTCTTTGTCTGACCTTTAATAAAATGGTAGTGTGACTATGTTAGTAAACTTTTCTGTCTAACTATACTATCTATTGTATTTGTCATATCAGGAACTTTATAATACATTACTATAGGATTAGGTACATATTGTTATACTCAGACCAAGGAATTCAGACTTATTTATTTAGAAAACTATTCCTCTAGTCATATTAAATTTACGTGGATTTCTCTCTATTCTGTCTGTTATCCCGGTTATCCCCCTTCACTTTAAGACCTGCCTGCCTGCCTAGTTAGCAATTATTGACTCAACGACTGAGAATATTTAGCAATTATATGACGACGTGCACTAAATAAGTACTGTCTAACTTTTGCTAACTCTTTCTATCTGGTGCTGAAGCAATGTCCTAATAGTAATAATGGTAGTACAATATTATCGTAAAATATGCCTTGCCTTGCCTTATTACCGGGCGGGTGTGTGTGTTATTATAATAGGTATGTCTCTAGGCCGGTACATAGTTATAATCTGGTAGTCTCTCAAACAATGTATGTAGGTTGTTGTATATATATATGCATTGTAATTGTTATTATCGTTATCAATTGTCTCTTTGTGCCTTTGCCCTGCAAGGATGATTCATACAATTTATACTACCACATTGAGAGCCTAGCTGCTGCACTGCAGTGCTTGGTTATTATGAGAGAGCATATTATTTTGAGATATTTTATTAAATACTACAGTCAAGGACTTCATTCTATGTACATATATGTAGGTATTATCGTATATTAGAAGTCCTAGGTATAAGGCAAGGAATCCTAGGTATAAGGGTATAATGCGTGGAGTGTAGAAAGAGTGGTGAATGACTCTTCTTTATTTTCAATCCATAAAAATATTCCCACACGCACTCAAATAAAAAACATAGATATTGCACATAGCTATAGACATGGAGGAATAGAGCTATAGATGAGCTATAGATATTCTTCCTTCTGCGTGCATTGTTCTGACTGTATATATTATAATACAAATGCAGACGGGCACAAAACATTACTTACATTATGAACTTCTGTAACGCATTATAATGCCATTCATTTCACTCTGGCTATATAGATTAGTACATTAAATTGATCAGCCCGTACCTATACGTTAGTAGTTAGGTCTAGCTTGGTCAAACGTGGAATTGTCTGAGTCACCATTTAAACATTTATCAACAACCATGACTGAGAATAGGAAGTTCAAATATAAAGAGGACTAGCTTTGTTTTTTGTTTCCAACTCTTTTTTGGACATTGATGATTAATATTAGGGTCGGTCGTGCGCAGGATGCCTTAAAACTATTTCTGATGGTGAGACTAATATCATGTGCACACTACAATTAGCGAATTTATTCAATAAAATTTATATATGAGCAATTTTAATGTTGTTTATTTATTTATGTTGGATGAGTTATGGTTTTTAATATTATTATAATTCTTTCATAAATATAACATAAACTCATCCATTATGTCAATTCCGACGAACGAAGGATGAGATAAATACAATACCGATATATCTAATAGTAATAATATCGATTACTTTTTATTCATTATTATCATTCTGTGCCTGTAGCATGATTCTTTGTATTATTTTTACTCCAGTTACCCGCCCGGTACCCGCCCGGTAGCATAATCATATAATATAAAAAATACCATAATATTAGTCCTTGAATGCATACATATATGTATATAGTTTAAAGTTTTGCCCACGACTGACTTTTTAAATGTATTATAAAACATGCTAAGAAATATCTAACTGTTAACTGTTAGTGTGACAAATAAACTGGTTTTCTTTCAAATTATCTCTGAATTTACGTTATTTATCAGTAGTTATCAATAGTTGGTAAATAGCGTTTCATACAATTTTCGAGATATTTTATTAATTTATTTTATAGGGAAATCCCTAAGTACATTTAGACTAACAGCGACCAATACAATCACACAAAAGTGTAAATTATAATATGCCCCATGTCTAATGGAGATGAACATGAAATAGAGAACTTGTTATAAGAGAATGGAAAAATCTCACTACGAACATATATACACTAAACACATCACACAAGGCAAAGGAACCATCCCGATACTCAAAAAGCTTAAATTTCTCAGCGACCAAGCATGCAAACAAGCCATACACACCATACACACTAGCATAACCGCAAAAACAATCTCACAACTGGCAGTCAACAATCTGGTCATAAACACACGCCCACCTGACATACACAGATCTGTAGTGGCACAACCCCACATATAATAGCCCATCTTGAATGTTCCGGGAAGGTTATCCTGCACCAATCCGGAGCAGGGTAAGCGGCCACCACAACAACAACAGATAATGATAATAACAATAACAGATAATCGGAAATATGTCTCTTCATGGCACTATATATGATGTACCTAAAGTAGCTTTACACCAGCTGAGCCTACTTTCAGTAATAGCCGAGAGTATTATGTATTATGCATTAATATATCGAAACATAATTTTTTTCGTTAAATATTAATTAAAACATATAATATTACTGTTAAAAATGGTTAGAAAATCAAATTTATAAATATAATTTTTTATTTTATTATCCGAATAATTGGTAACTTTAACCCGGTAATAAATAATATATTTTTGAGTTGATCATATATTATATGTACATTAGTTTTATTCTCAAGTTGTGTACATATTTTTTCTAGAAATAGTTTATACATCTAAACATTCATTCCACAATTTGAAGTTAAAATTTATATAGTTTATTAAAAAAATATCACTTTGTTATTTTCTCTACAGAAATATGGTTCAAATGGAGTTCAATTCGAGTGTAGTGAATGCTCATCCACTTACAAACACAAGAAATCTCTCAATAAACATTGGAAAGACAAACATCCAGAACTGCTTCACACGTCAGATAGTGGACCTATTCGTAGACCCAACTTCCCTACCCCCAATCAAAATCGCGCCCCTCTCGGAGAACGCCAAGTTTTATCCCCCATTTCCTACTCAACTCCCACGACATCCTCTATTCAAACGCCGATACCATATTATCAAAATAGGCCCCTATACTCTCCGTATGCCGGTCAGAATCAACCTCCATCCACTCCCACATCCTATTTACCCCATACGCCAACTTCCCAGTATCCACCGTCATCCATGATGCCAAATTCATCCAACACCACAGCAATGCCACCAACAACAAGACATAAACGCCAACACAGTAGTGCTTTAATGTCGCCTTCCTCTCCGATGTCAATGAAAGATATCTCCTTCAATCATCAACCATCATCCAAACGTTTTTGTCAAATGTCCTCCAGTCCCACAGCAGCAATTGGCTCACCCTCCATGGGCCACCACCCTAAACGTCATCATCCACACTCGATGCTACCCCCAATGTCCACATTTAGACAACCAAGTCCACTCTCATATCTTCCGCCTTCTCACCAACCATTAGCCGCCCAGGAGAATGTTCCACCCAGTAAATATCACCCTCCCCAATTCCAAACCTTCACAAATCAAACACCTCCTCCACCACCGCCTTCCACACGAAGTCGTCCACACAACCAATCGGTTCATCCGACGTCAGAGTCCCATGCATTGAAGAAAACGCCCTCAAACAATCCGCCAAAAACATCAACTGCCGGAAATGCATCAGCAGAAGCGCTGGATCTGTCTTCAATGACACCGCTGGACCTCAGTGTTCCCAAAAACATAAGTTCGGGTAATCGATATCAACCCCCTGCGCCCGGTAGAAGTTCTGCTTTTAGTCCGGTGAGCCCATTTGTTCCTAAATATGCAGACCCCAATCCTAAAAATCTCGCTCAGCTTTATCCCCAGCAACCACCTCCACAGCAACATCATTCCACGGCACCGAAGTATGACCCACAATCTGAACAGTTCCACAAAATCAAAGCAGAAGCAATGGATCATTACCATTCAATCATAGACACACACCATGTAAGTAATTTGACCCATTCACGTCCTGGTCAAGAATTACAAACAATGAAATATGAACCGACTTCCTACACTCATTCTCTGGGGATTCCATCACAATCCAAATATATTGATTCTGTAGATCACAGTGGTGCTTCCTCTAATACTCATCATCTTTCCACCTTTGCCAATTTTCCATCGCAACATCCGCCCAACTTAGCATCCCAGCAGCAATCCATTTCAACATCCCAGTATCACGCCAACTCAACACCCCAGCATTATCCCAACTCAGCATCCTTGCAACAATCTAACTCCGCATCCCAACAATTCAACTCAGCATCTTTTCATCAATCTAATTTATCATCCCAACAGCAATCCAACTTAGCATCCCAACAGCAATCTAACTCAGAACTCCAACATCAATCTAACTCAGAACTCCGACATCAATCTAACTCAGAACTACGACATCAGTCTAACTCAGAACTCCGACATCAATCTAACTCAGCACCCGGACATCAATCTAATTTATCATCCCAACAGCAACCTAACTTATCATCCCAACAGCAATCTAACTTATCATCTCAACAGCAATCCAACTCAGCATCCCTGCAACAATCCAGTTCATTATCAGGTAGCCATCCCCAGCATCCATCCTCTTTATCCTACCAACCCTCACCTAGTTCATTTTCTAGATTACCATCTACTTCCCATTTTCAACAACAGCAACATCAGCACCAGCATTCCACGTCATCCCATTCTTCAATGCCTCCTACAAACCTGCAACCTCCCTTCCAATATGACTCACGGCCTTCAAAAACCAAACCACCAACATCTTCGACCGGCTCAGACTCCACGCTAAAGTGCTCCCAATGCCACAAACTCTGTTCTTCGCAGACTTCCCTCAACGCCCATTTCCTGCATTCTCATTATGCCAAACTAGGTCAAGAGGCAGAGAAAGTTGACAACTCTAAACCCCCCTTCTATCATCAATTGACCAATGAGCAACTGGCCAAAATGCTGCACATGACAGGAGAGAACCAATCCGAATATCGATGTGATCAGTGTGCTTTTAGGACCCAATTTGCCACAGAAATGTCACGCCACATCACCAGAAAGCATTCCTCGGGGGGTCAGACCCAGTCAGACAAAAGACAATACCGTGTGTCGTCCTGGTGTTGTGTATGCGGTCAAAAGTACAAGTGGAAGTGGGATCTGGCGCGTCACTTTAATCGCTACCATTCTACCCTACCCATCAATCCCTATAGCAGGTATCTTCACCCAGAGATTATCAACACGCATGTGAAGCAAGGGAAGCACTCAAAGTTGAGCTCTAGTAATTGTGCCAGTGCATCTACAACTAAGCAACATTCATGCCCCTCTTCAAAAGATCAACCTCCATCTTCGGACAACCTAGCAGCAGCCGGCCAAGATTCAGAGATGACCATAGTATGCTCCCGATGTCAATACAGGGCAAGGTGGCCCAGTGAGCTGAGGTCCCATGTTGTCAATCACTCGACACACCGCGCCTATGGTTGCCAATTCTGTGGATATCGGGCCAAATGGAAGTGGGATGTTGCCAAGCATCTCAAACGCTGCCGGGAGGCCACTGGCAAGATTGTCCTACCAGCGAGCAACGACTACTTGGTCCAGTTTGTCACTTATTTCTCCCCTCCACCCGGGGACATTTTGTTGGACTACTTGGATGATGATAGTCCGCATCTAGCGCCGTCAAATTCTCCATGGATTCCTAGCGACTCCATTATTGACAGTTGTGGTATCATTATCAAAAAGGAACGCTCCCCTCCGTGTTTGGAGCGAATTGTGTCCCTGGAAGAAGATGAAAAGGATCATTGCGTGACGTCCAGTAAATGTTCAGCAGAGCATAATGATTCTGCCACAACGTCTTGTACAACAGCTCCTCACCATTCAAGAAATATGACCGATGTAGAAGGTGTTCAAGGCAATCAGAGGCGCCACAGAAATCAATTGACCGACAGTACAGATGATATGACGTCTACTGATCATAAAAATTTAATAATCGATGAATCGGCGTCAAATTCTAACGATGTCTTACAAAAAGACAACAAAGGAGATGACGAACTTCCCCCGTTGTTGGATGCTGAAGAGGAGATTGATGTGGTCCGAATAGATAACAATAATACGATACATCAGGTAGGATTTCGAATGTATAAATTGTTATTTTATACTAAACTAAATGAGTACTGTTGTTGTTGTTGTTTTTGTTCAGACTAGATGGGTTTCTTTCGAACCATTTCCATAATTTAATCGCATTCTCGGCCTTCCGCCGTTTTATTGATATTGAACATCCTCCTCTTCTCCAGGGTACCTGAACAATCCTTGACAATGTGTTCTGTTGTTTGTTTGTCTGCTTTGGAAGCTATGTACTGTCTACAAGTCCCATCTTTTAATTCAGTTGTACGTAATCTTCTGAAGCTGCAGATAGTCTCAATATCTTCTTTTATCTCATCTATAGTTTGTGTACGCCTCCTTCTCCACATATCTCCCTGCTTTTAGACTTGTGTTTGAAGATTCTTTTGCTTTTGCTTTTGATTTCACAAATAAAATTAGTTTTCAAATATACATACATTATAACTTTGCACGTGAAAGTTATCTGAATTGAGCGATTTTAGTTTGAGTAATTTTTAAAAACGAAAATTAAAATAACAATAAAATGGATCAAATGAATTCAATTTTAAAAGTATTGTTATTCAACAAAAAATAACTTTTTATAATTTTTAAATTAGTAAACTAAAATCGTCATAAGAAAACTTTCAAAAACAAGGATAATATTATTGAAAACTAATTTCATTTTTGAAATCTACATGAAAAACTGAACATCTCGATACAGATGTATTTATATGTCTATAGGTTAACATTTTATTAAATTTAGCTTTAGTTTCATGTCTATTGTTAATCATTACACGTGTTTCCCAATCTACTTATTTTTATTGACTTTTTGCCTATCTTGTTCGTTTGAGGTTTATTGTTGCTTATCTATAATAATTAGTATATCGACCACAGAGCTAGCTACTCTCGATCGAAAGCATTATTTTAAAATTAAATGCAAAATATTTTTACGTTTAAATTATAAATTGATAATTAAAAAAATCAAACATTCAAAAAATATATCATATTATTCGATTCAATTTCATTAAAACTAGTTATAGCTGTACAACATACACTATTCAGTTACCGACCCTTTTCATTAGTTTTACATGAAATTCATTTTTTTCTACATATACCTATACAACAATGGTTTGAGTTTGAGTGAGAGTTGGTTCTTTGTATATTTACTCTGTGGTTTAAATTCTTATACAACATCAAAATGGTTTTAGATTGATGGTTTTTAAATCTATATAACATTTTGTTTGTAAATATGTATATATATATATATGCATACGTTGTTTACGTTATTTACTTAATCTTTTTTTATTTAGACACCCCAGACAAAGGATAATTTTCAACCAACTAGGAATCCCTCAACAGACCAACAACTGAACACTAAGGAATCACCTGAGTCGCAATTAACGCAACACGTCAAAGAATCGGCGGAACCTCGGATTATAAAACTGACACTTAAAAAATGTCCATTTTGTGAATTCATGTCTGGCAGTCCTCGCGAGCTCCAGGAACATGTGATTACCCATACATTTGATAATGATGATCATTGAAATCATCTATAATGATCAATCTTTATAACTTTCATAATTGATAAGCTATTGATTAAACTGACCCCAGCAGAATCGTACACACAATACCATCATTATATTATGTATGTACATATTACACAATTATATACTATAATTACTATATTATCGTATATTTATACCTTATAGTTCTATAACTCTATAGCCTCTTCATGAATTAATTACAAAGACGGAATTAATTTCAAGTTTCGATTCTAAAAACAGGATATAAAAAATCCTATTCATAAAA
Source organism: Americanaplana fernaldi (assembly GCA_036026455.1). NCBI lineage: Eukaryota > Metazoa > Platyhelminthes > Proseriata > Otoplanidae > Americanaplana > Americanaplana fernaldi. The sequence goes on along the minus strand of JAYRCC010006669.1, from coordinate 4,065 downwards.
AAAGTTAGTAGGTATTCTGAAAAAGTTGATAATTTATGAACATGTTGATATACTGAAAAAAGTTGATACATATTTTATGGCGCTATATTTTAATTTAACAGTAGACATACTGATATTATTGGTCGATAAAAAACATTCAAAATAAGCGCAAACTTTTCATCCAATAAAAAAAACGGTGATTAGAAATATTCCGTAAACGTAAGCAGAATGTATTCTGAAAAAAGTACTAGATCATCTAGTTTCGATTCCGAAAAAAGTTGATTAATTTATGTAACAGGATTTTTGATATACTTTTTTCGGAGTCGAAACTAAGAATGGATACTTTTTCGGAATTAATTTATGAAGCTAGGCTATTATATTCTGCAATCAGAAGCGAAACCAGATGATATTCTTTTTTTAGCGGAATAATTTTGTTCACAGTTTTTTATTGTCCGAAAATTTTACACGAATTTCAACAAATTATCTCGTCATAAACATATTTTGACTCATTTTTTTCTAGAATCAGAATATTAAACATTTTCGGAATTAATATACAACTGTTTACTTTCAGACAAGATTCTGATTTTAACTTGAATAATAGCTTGAGTTATAATATTATTCTATAAGGTGGTACATAGTTGACTGCGTAATTGCACATAATTTATTAACAGCGTTTTAAGTGAAAAAATGGAACGCTCACTCATATAAAGCCACAGATCTGTTGTACCCCAATGCGTATAATTACATAAGAGTTTCAAATATGCCAGTATCAATCTATGGCTGCTATTATAGAGCTACAACTGAACAGTGTATCAATCGTACTCATATTGATTAAATGATGTATAGATTGTATCGATACAATTTTATGAGACGAGTTCAGTGTAACAAATCGTGGCGATACCATACCATTTTGGAAATTCCTTTTTTTGTTTTCTGTTCAACTACATACTATAAACACAACGAATTATGAATCACCTATATGCCTACTGTTTATATACTATTATACTTGGGTAGTAGTGATTTTTCTAAAACACTTTTTAAATATTTTCATTGATGTAAATATTGTTCTAAATATTGCTCCAATTTTGTAATATTTATACTGTAATATACAATACATTTAACATATATATTGGCATAATATTTCGTTCGGTCCAGTCACTCTGAATATCGATTTTAATGTATATTTTTAATTCCCCATATTATTATTAAATTTTATATAATATATCTTTTATGTATTTTACAAGTAGATAGTACTATAAGTAGTAAACTTATGAAAATAGATTTTTTATGTATTACTTTTAAATTGTATGAAGATATTGTTTACTAAAAATTAATATCATATATTTAAATCAAGTGGTGGGCATCTTCTATCATGTATGTGTATATTACATTTTCGCGCCATTTATATCATATATATATATATATATATGTATATACTAGCTGTTCTAACCGACTTCACAAAGAAAAATAGGGTTATAAATAGTACTCTTACAATAAAAACGAAAGTCGAGTGTTTACACTATCTAGGGTGTTTTATATTTATGTAAACCGGAAGTATACACCATACAAATGTATGAACTCTTATTATAATTCGAAATGACACTATCCATAAAAAATACAGATCAGTGAATTTTACAAAAATAACTCAACTGACTTTTCTGTTGTTTTTTCAGATATTTCAAATATAAAAATAAGTGTGAATTCATAAATATGAAGCACCCTGTAGTATATATTGAATTATGTTTATGATTCAAATTTATAAATATGAAATCATTCATTGTTGAGTAATATTCATTATTATTACATATTTTGTTTACGAGGACGTACAAGTCTAATATCTACGTTACAGTTACAGACGTGTATAAATATAAGTATATCTACACCATAGATATTGTATTAAACTAATATAATACAATATCTATGATATACACAGACACTTTCTTCTTTATTGTTATTATATTGTGTTATTATATACCTCTTAAATGCAGTTAAAAAACACAGATAATAATATTGCTACTCGAGTTTCGGGTATATTTTTTATAAATAAAATTACCCTTCTTCAGACAAATTAATTATGACATTGAAAATTTAAATTTAAATATTAGAAAGTAATAGATAATTGAAATAGTAAATAATCAGATTGCAAACAATTAAAACAATAGAGAAATTACATTTGGTATAAAACGATAAATCAAATTAAAAGGAAGAAGGGTAATTTTATTTCTAAAAAATATACCCTAAACTCGAGTTACAACATTATCTGTGTTTTTTGACTGCATTTTAATAAATAAGTAACTCTATATGCTGGCACATACCTTTTACATCAGACCAATATTCTACATATCGTTCATTTTTCACCAATCGGAGTTGTGGTTGAGACTTTGCCTGCCATGTCCTACGGGACTTTATCCGAATTACTAAGTGATTATTAACCCGAGAATATGCGCTTCTATGGATCGATAGTTATTGATTTTTCTTTTCTCTATAATTCTATATCTATATATTAACCATAACAATATCCACCTTCAATTTCAGATGTCCAGCTCTTCTGCACCCCGCAATGTCATCAACAATCTAGGAAGACCGGTGAACAACCTCTCAGTTGACGCTTCCGGCTCGTCCTCCCAAACCACTTCCTCCAATTCCACGGCCTCTCAAGACTCCTCCAGCACGCCTTCGCCACGCAACGTTACAACGTTAGCGTCATCTTCTGGAGCTCCAGCACCAACATCAGCCTCATCGTCAACCAGAGCAACAACATCGGAGGAGAGAGACCGACTAGAAGCAGAGACATCGGAGCCTACAGCACATGACAGCCTAATGGGTGAGAGAAGGCAATAGACAGTGCTCTTTTCTCTGTTCTAATTGGCTCATTGAACAACCAACATTTCGACCAATTATAATCATGCATCAATTATTGACAATGATTTAACCTTCTATTTACATATCTGCCCTGCTTTAACTGCATTTCAAATAATTTATACATACAATTTACAAATATAACATTTTTGTTAATTTATAATAACTATTTTATGTAATTCATATTATTTCAAATATCGTTTAATTACTATACAGTGTGCATTTCGTAATATTGTGTAATACTATGTATACACATTAGGTATAATTCTTATTCAAACATTCGAGCTATTGTATGTAATGTATATATTATTATAGTACACAGGACACTCTCCGAGCAATTTAGGTATAAATAATGTTTATAATTATAGTAGGTACCTACTTTTCATGCAATTTATTACACTGTATAGACTATAGATATCCCCATTTTTGACATAGGGCTCACTCAGTTGAACTTCAATACAATGAATGAATTAATTACCTCATAGTTATTTGTTATCGTGTACAGTTCCCATTATTCCATGATTATCTGACGAATTATGTAAATCTTTCCTATAATTACTTTGCAATTTCGTGTTCAACTACCTATGAAGGGATTAACTGTATCACTCCTATATAATGATAGTAGATTATTATCATTAAATTATCATGTGCGTATTAGACAGTCGTTTTTGTACCTACATATATTTCAATAAAATTCGTGCTCTGCATATATTATTTTAAAGTTATCCCATTGTTTTGTATTTTTCATAATGTTATAATTTATGTGTGATCCTTGTTATTCTAGACTGCAATAATTTATAGCTAAACCACACGTTTAATCAACTTTTTTGACTGCGAGAAAAGTGCTATTAATTTTCATAATAACAATTAATTTAATTGCAATATTAATTTTGTACATATTATTTGATTTAATTTATTTAATACCAGCAGCAATTGTTGACGCATTCCATATTACATACCTACCTACTTACATGCTTAATTTATGTATGTAATTATAATATTATTTAGAAGCCAAATCAGATAAAAGATCCTAAAATGTTTACTGTGTACATTTCTCCCCTTCTGACATAGGTATACATAACATGCCATGAATAAACCATTAAATTATAACATAACCTACCTACAATAGACATTCTGATTGATTTGAGAATCTCAATTTGTACCTCAACATACCAAATATACATTTCAAATTGTGATAACAACACTTTGCATGAAAGAAAATATACG
>JAYRCC010005559.1:0-12219 GCA_036026455.1 Americanaplana fernaldi | reverse complement strand
TTGTAAATATGTTTCTATATATATAATTTTCGACGGTTACTTCCGACTCACCCTGAATATTGTTATAAATTCGCTAAAAAAATCCTATATGAATTTTCCTTATGTGAGAGTATTAGAATTAAATAAACAAAAGCCCGCCCCGCGTATGCTCGATACAAAGAAGTTATTTACGTAGTTCATCATGGTTAATTATCCGTTAGATATTAAAAAAAATATTTTAGTCATGAAATAAGAAGCTATACTATATATACATATATGTATATGTATTAACAATAGTTTAGGCCTCGATTAGTATATTAATTATTAGGTTCGGCCTCGAGAGAAATTTAAGACGATATTATGAAAAAACAATGCATTCCACAAATTTTCCCGATAAGCTTAAAACGCTTACCGAGGCCAAATCTTAGATCAAGGCCTAACCATATAACGCCGAAGTCCAAACTAATATTTCATATAATTTCAAAATTGAAGTAGAGGCCTAAGCTGATATTTCGAGGCCCAGGCTTTTAAATCAATCGAGGCCTAAACTATTGTTAATATACTATAATATACTGATCGCTATATAATCAAATATAATATATATGTATAATATATAATATAAAGATTCTCATAATTTAAGGTTACAATTTAAATGCCAAGATTGTCGCAATATAAATATTACGTTCATAAATCGCATTCACAACTCGACTTCAATTGTCTAGTTATTTTCAACCATAGACAGAGTTTACAACCACGGTGGTCGAGTCAGGTGGTTGACTGGTTGCCTGATTGCCTGGTTGTTACTTTATCACGTACAATTAGTGACTCGCATTCTGTAGTAATATAGTCATCCGAGCCATATAGAATTTCACGGGTATAAAACTGCAACTCTACCAATCGTTTTAGTTTTGATTACCAATAATAATTAATTGATACATTTATAACACACTACCCGCTGTAGAATAGTCCATCGTATCGATATCGATTTTTATCCGCAGGTTTGATGTCGATATGACCTCGATTTAATCTAATTCGACTTGAAATCGATCTCATAATTGATCTATAATCGAGGAAGTTTAAAATTAAATTTCATAGTTATCCGCACATTCCAAACACCTATGGGGTTGCGATATATATATAATAATGAATTAAATACCTTCAAGTATTTGATGATATTTTTGAAATTTCGATCTAAAATCGAGGAAATTAGATCGCTACGATATCGATACAATGAAGTTCGAGGAACTTTTTCTAAAGCGGGTATTAAGTCTACATATGCTATCAAAATAGGGGGCAATTTAAAATAATGATATTTTTTGATTTCGCATACTAAAAAATAATACGGAAGATTTTCTGACTTTGTTTATATTATTTATCATAAATGAAGTTTATTTTCCTTTTTCTTTTTAGATACAATATTTCATGTCAATTCGTTCGTCTATGTGATTTCCAACATTTGAAATATAATTCAAATTCTATGTGAGGGATCAAACGGGTGAGTCGTTTCACATCTCTTGAAAGAAATATAACCTATATACATTTTCTTAATCCCCTTGGTCTAAACCATTAAAAACTACTTGTACAACATCGTAGACCCATGTAGGGCCGAAATATGGCGATTTCTAAATATATGATGTTATTATATGGGGAAAAGTCAAAATATTTAAAAACTCAAATACTTATTTTATAATTCATTTGAAAGGCATATAATACATTATTACTAACACAGAAATATGTATATAAAGTATCGAAATACATCCTTATTTTTCAGAAAAAATAGTCATGTATGACGTCATAGCCATTCTACCATATTTTGAACGCATATAAATAACATGTTTTTGGTCAATATCTTGCGAGGACAGCATTTTAGAGCCCATAAATGTATTACCAAATAGATAGAAATATGTGCCTTACACAACGAATAGTATGGTTGAATATGTTCATAAATGTTCATAGATCACTATATGGTCAAAAAAGGGCAAATTGGAGTAAAATAACGAAATTTGCAGCTTTTTGACCATTTTTGAACGTTTTCAACCATACTATTCGATGTATAAGGCACATGTTTCTATCTGTTGGTAATAAATTTATAAGCTCTAAAATGCTCCCCTTTCAAGATATTGACCAAAAAAATTCATGCATTCAAAATATCGACAAATGTCTATGACGTACGACATGAATATTTTTAGATTCGATTCTTTATATACATATTTCTATCCTTTAAATTGATTAATAAAAAGGTTATTTGCGTTTTTATTAATTTTGAACTTTTTCCTATGTAACATTAAATTTTTTAGAAATCGTCATATTTCAGCCATACATGGAGGAAATATAACCTACATATTTTCTGAACCGCCTAGGCATAACTAGTTCGAAGTTAGCTGAACAACATCGTAGATTCATGTAAGGCCGAAATATGACAATTTCTAAAAAATATAATGTTATTACATAGGGAAAAGTCCAAAATTAATAAAAACGCAAATACAAATTTTATAATTCATTTTAAAGGCATATAATGAATTACAAACGGATAGAAATATGTATGAAAAGAATCGAAATACGTCACTTTTCAATATTGTGAATGCATAAAAAGTATTTATTTTTGGTCAATATTTCGAAAGAGGAGCATTTTAAAGCTTATAAATGTATGTACCTTCATCTAATAGTTTGGTTAAAAACGTTCAAAAATGTTCATAGATCACTCTGCACTATGGTCAAAAAGCAGCAAACTTCGTTATTTCACTCCAATTTGCCGCTCATTGACCATAGAGTGATGTATAAACATTTTTGAACATATTCAACCATACTATTCGATGTATAAGGTACATGTTTCTATCTATTGGTAATACATTTATAGGCTCTAAAATTCTTCCTTTGCGAGATATTGACCAAAAACATAATATTTATATGCGTTGAAAATATGAATAATTTTTATGAAAAATAATGATGTATTTTAATAATTTATATACATATTTCTATCTGTTGGTAATATATTACCAGCCTTTAAAATGAACTATAAAACAGTTATTTGCATTTTGCAATTTTGGACTTTTCCTAGATGATTAACTATATTTTTAGAAATAGTCATATTTCGGCCCTATATGGGTCTACACGGTTGAAATAAATATTACCTATATATTTTCGGATTTCCTTAATTATAACTAGTACAAAGTTAGTTTCGAACAACATCATAGACCATGTAAGGCCAAAATATGACGATTTATAAAAATATAGGAAACAAATTTTAGGAAAAAGTTAAAATTTTTTCAAAAACGTATATAACTTAATTTTATTATTCATTTCAAAGGCATAATATACATAACAGATAGTAACAGATACTAACATATAATAACATATATGTATTTAAAGTATCAAAATACATCATAATATTTGATTTGAGGATACACCTCAGGTGACCAGAGGCAGCTTTTACTGATCAAAGCTGGTACTTAAACTTGTAGCCCAGATCACAGGGGACAAGCAATTATGAAGTACCTACGCCCATTTCGCCAATGATGTTTATTATGAACAGACCGGGATTTGAACCCACGACTTTTCGATCGACCCAATTAGGGGATCGAGCTGGTAACCTAGATACAAATAAAGTTTTTTACATTATTCGATAGTTTAAAATTATGGAACTTTTTTAAAGTGATATAACAATTTATTTTTAGAAATCGCCATACTTCGGCCCGACATGAGTTTACGATGTAGTACAAGTAGTTTTCAATTGATTAGACCAAGCGGGGATTTGGAAAATGTATCGATTATATTTCTTTCAAGAGATGTGACACGACTTACCCGTTTGATCCCGCAGTGTAGTTTGGTGTATTTGTAGTGCATATTAATATTTTTAAATATACATTATACATTTCACATTGAATTATAAACAGGGGTTCCATTGAACTCCCCCCCCCCCCCCACCCAGTTCTCTGATGGTTAAATAGCGTTCGAGGCTATGTTTGTCAGATCAGTGAAGTCTATAATACGTAGAAAGAAACCAACTTATAGAAGGGACAACTACCAGAGTTTATAGATTGGAATAAATAGAACATTATATTTTACTTACGAGTTTCTGTATAATCCGGATGAAGATTATACTGATCAAATTCATATTCTTGTGAATGCACGTCTTGTGGATTTTCGAAGATGTTCAGTATACCAGCTCGAATGAAGCGGGGCATTGTTCTTGTAAAATAGATATAATTTTATTATTATCAGTCTACTCTGTTAAAAAGGGTACGAAAAAGGGTTCTTTTCACTGAAAGTTTTTTTTTGTGAAAAAGTGTATTTTCTAGGGGTATTTTCAATCGAAAAAAAAACTTTTTAAATACCAAACCTTTTGAAATACTCTTTTAGTATAGGTACTGCGATTATTCCTTATATTCCTTATTTCTTATAAGTATAGTTAGGCTAAATGTATAATTGTTTCCAATATAATAGAAGGTAAAAAGTTTCAAGAAAATTAATTAATTGATAATAAAAAGAATTTGAATCCAGATCCAGATCACTGGTTAAAATAATATCTCTGGATCACTTTTTAAATATTTTTGATGATCGAATATCATAAAGAATGATGATATATATATGTATGTAGTTAAGTTCGATGCACTAGGAATTGGCAAGTAAACTTGCCGTTTAGCCTAGACTCACCACGTTTCTCTAGTCTTTTCTTTTTTTTCTGCGAGAGACCAAGTTTTAGGAATATAAATATCAATAGGAGATAAAGCTAAATCAGATGCTATCTGTGATAATGATGTTGATTTACATTTACCTGAAGGTAGTGTGTGGGAAAGATGATGTGTCGTTGCTAGGGAAATATATGTGATATGTGGAATTACAAATTGAAAGAAACCAACTCGATAAAGAATGAATAAACACTATAATTAATTAATCGGAACTATAATAGAAAATCTAATAGAGTTGAGAAAAGATCCAATATGAAAAACATTTACTAGGAAAATGATATGTATTATATCAAAATATAAAATAAATTGAAATACGAATTTGTAATAAATTTAGATACAAATTTGAATTAAAGAAGAAAACCCACGTAAATAATGATATTTTTTTCAATGAACCCTTCGTGATTATAAGGCGAACGCGTTTTGCTAGACGATATTTTGCTCGATATTTTGTTGTGAAAGATTTTGTGCAGAATATGGGGTTGACTGACCCGGAGCCCAAAGCCCGCAATAGGGTCGTCAACGTAAAAGGCGTCTGATTGACTCCTTATGGATATATCATCATCATTATGTTGTTGTTATTGTTTTCCTCAACACCCTTTTTATTGAAAGAACATCTTCCGCCCCGTATCAACCCCAAACCCTACTCATTTTTGTTTGCCATTGTTTGATAAGTTTAGCCAAGTGAATCTTGCATATCGAGGGAAGTGGGAATGTTTTTGAGAGGAAAATGTGTGTGATTTTGTGTTGTGTTGTGAGTGTGTCTGTAAGAGTACATTTTGGGGTTGAGTATGCGTGAGGATATTTGTGGTAGAGGTATTCTCCAAGAAGTAGAGATTTGCTAGTTCGGAGTGCGCTAATGTTCTTCTGTCATGTTTTGTAAGTATTTTTTCCTGATAGGGAGTGTGTGTAAGTAAGATGTGATACAATAAGAATTGGCTCTATTTTTCAAAAGTTTGACAGTTACAAAGTATATATAAAGATATAAAATATTTACATTATTAACATTCAAGCGATGTAGTTTTTTTGGCCGTACCCGTTAAGAAGCGGTACTTGGTAGTTGTGTTGGTGGTTGTGGGCGTTGCTTGGTAGCAGTAGTTGATGGAGCACGACGTGATCTGGGTTGTTTGATAATTGTTTTGAATAATTTGTCATCGGCTGCAGTAATTCTGCTCAGGAGATCGAAATCTGGGACACACAGTAGCCGAACTTCTTGCTAAAGATTCTAGCTTGGTCTTATTTGTTAGCAAAGGCCAACCAGTTTTGGGTCGAGTAGATTAACCGTGATACTACGAATTTTTATTTAAACATAACTATTTAGGAAACAAATTGTACAGGATTTTCACAAACTATTTCATTTTCAATTATTCTAATAACAATAAGACGATCGAAACAAAAATGTTTAGCATATTTTTAAATTAAAATTAAGTGTGAATTATATAATGAAAGAACAAAAAATATATGTAATCACTTAATTAGCTATTTTTCATAGATTTAATTCAATATAAAATCATATATCGATTTTACACGTAGTTGTTGTACCTAAGTATTATATATGATTATATACATTTTTTCTTTTATACTAAACTTTTCTCAAATATAAAATTATATCAAAAATTTGGTGTATAATGCATATATCTATACCTACACGAACGCGAATAATGTAATATACAAACTATATATTACAATATAATAGTGCTTCAGGATACATTTATAAATAACGAATTCAAGTAAATACGTAATTTAATGGTACATTGTGTAGGTATTATACGCATACTATTATTATTAAAAGGAGCTATTTCAAAATAAAATTATTTATTTGTTTAAATATTATATAAAGATGGCGATCTCCTTAAAATAAAATGGAAGCCATCATTTCTGATAAACAAATTTCGTATTGCTAAAAATTACTCGTAATTTGCTACGTAATATTTAGATTCTTAAACTTTGGGGGAATTTTGATTTTGGTAATTTTTAGATTTTACGTAATATTTAGCCTATACGTAATTTCCGATTTCACTGAACGTAACATTCACCTACATACTTAGAATTGTAAAACCTAACCTTATAAAGAAAAACATATCTTGTGACCATCTACTTTTCACTAATATATACTAATAATGATTATGGTAGCCAAATATATACAGGGTGTATCACAACAAAAGACATAGCTAATCTGAACAAAGTAACCCGTAGACGCCATAACATCATAAATATTGCAACTGCAACAGTATCATGCTTACCTGATAAATAATAACCATATTTTACATTCTCTTCTGCCAACATTTCTTCCCAGCAAACATCGTCTGAATATATTTAACTTTTTCTTCCAGCAGTAGGTACAATAAATCCTTCATATTCCTTTTGTGGCAATCAATTATAATAATAATGCATAATTATATTTCAAAGCAATTATTTTAAAGTCATTTTTGTTTTTAGTATGTAACTATTGTATTTTCTTCATCACGTACAGTTACTGTAATAATCTATAACATGGTGTTGTATGTACTTATCTATGTTATATCTAATGTATTATACTCAACACTTATTTGATCACATACCTGTAGCATGTCATTTATTATTTACCGATCATATTTATCACACCTATGAAAAACATTGGAACAGTTTAATCAAACTCGGAGTGTCTCAACATTTGGTAGTGCTTCTACACAATCTCTATACAGATCAGATAACCACCGTCAGAACTGAGTTCTGCGAAACAGAAGAGTTCTTAATTGGAAAAGGTGTTCATCATAGGTGCATTCCATCGTCTGTACTTTTCAACATTTACTCAGAAATAATCATGAGAAATGGTCTTAAACATTGGACAGGAGGCATTCGAGTCTGTGGGAGACTAGTTTCAAACCACAGATACGCGGATGGTACTACTCTATTTGCTGGTACTGAAGAAGAACGGAAGCTCTTCATCAACAGAATTAAAGTAGCTATGGGGAAGAAGTTGGTTTATATTCGAAAACGAAAGAATTGAAGTTCCAGACAAGTTCCGCTTTTTAGGCGCCGTGATCACTAACAATAGCTACTGCAAACAGGACGTATAGCTCTAGGCAAAGCGGCCATGGGAAGACTAGACAAAATCAAGTATGATCATGGCATGATCAACACTCCTACTAAAGACAAATTAATCAACTGCTTATTCTTCCCCATTGTTCTTTATGGAGCAGAATCATAGACGGTTAGAGCTGTAGAAAGAAGCTGGCGCAAAATCATAAAGGTTACCTGGTGTGGCAAAACAACCAACAAAGCGATTGTCGACAAAAACAGACCCAAACTCACGCTTGAAGCTATGCAGGTCAAAAATATTCTTAGTTATTTTAGCCACATCTCACGTGTGGATGGTTTGCTTGAGAAAGACATCATGTACGGCATAATGGAAGGCGAAAGGGGTAGAGACCAAAGACGAGACTACTAGACGATATCACCAAATACACCAATTCCTCTCTACACAAGATCTCTATTAAGATCAGGGACCGCAACGCATGGAGAAGATTCACTATGAACGTCACCAGGGGTCGATCACGACTCTACGGAACAAGATTAAGATGATTGTATTTTATATTTCAAAACTACCCAACCCAATGATGTAAGTACCAAGATTTATATTTGGTATATGTACAATATAAAAACACTTCATTAAATCAAATAAAATATATTCATACCAAAAAATCAAACAACATGATCTCCGTGATATTTACTCAAAAAAGGTTATTTACATGTTTAATAGTGATAAATTCACAACTTGAAACCTAACATGGAGGTCAGGAGAGGGTGTCCCAAAAAATCCCTATTTCATTTTTTAGAAATATAAAAAACAAAATGTTTATTTTAAACTAAATAATTATTTACTGCATCAGTAAGCCTTGTTGTTTCAAAAAGTTTCATTTTTAGAAATCATTTATTTTTTCCTTTTTAATTTTTTTTCCAATATTAAAATCGTTATAAAAATTATCGAAACCCACTTTTGCTCCTCTGTATACACAGGGTGTTAAAAAAGTCACGCAATATTTTAAAAACAGTTTTATTATATTTTTAAATACAAGTCTTAGAATATTGATTAGTATAGCGAATGGTTGTTAAATACAAGTAACAGAAATGGATTATTATCAGCGTCATATTTTGGAATATGCAATTTCAAACATAGGTTTAAACAAGTATAAAATCTCAGTATCATATTTAGAAAAAATAGGCGTTATTACTACAGCAGCAAATATCAGCCTTTTATTATCAAAATAATAGCAATGCTATAGTGCCACTGCACGATACATTGGAGAGGAATTTCATAGAAACACTCCAGATTGTTCAACAATTATATGATTAGTTAACACATTTGAAGAACTTGGGTCTGTCCTTGATGCGCCACGTTCAGGCCGACCTTCAATCATAAAGGAGCCTTATTTTAATGCCACACTGATGAGACACATAGAACAAAGTGGTTCTGTTTCAACTCGTCGATTATCTCAACGCAATCGCAGGAGATGGGGATTACAATGTTACACACGTTACAGTATACACTCACTTTGAAACGTCTGGGCTACAAGCCCTACATAGCACGTCGGTCTCCTTCATGGGTTACATAAGGATGACTTTGATCGGCGGGTAGAATTTGTGAGTCTTTTCTGGATGTTTTGGTAGAGGATCCAAACCATCAAAAATCCTTTGGTCGGAAGAAGCTATCTTTAAGATGAACGGTAATATTAACAGACATTATTGCGTGTATTGGGCATCTGAAAATCACCACAACAAAGGAAGTTAATCTTCCAGGTCTTGTTGTTTGGTGTGGAATTTGGGTTGGCGGGATAATTGGTCTTTTCTTTTTCGACGATACAGTGTCAGGTTAATCATATCTTGCCATGTAGAATGATTGGTTACGGCCACAGTTGTAAGCTATACCAATACGAAATATACCTCAATTTTTCCAACAGGGGGGTGCAGCTCCGCCATATTCTCTTATTGTTCGTCGGTGGTTGGATGACAACTTCCCACTTTCATGGATTGGCCGACGCGGTTGGATGGAATGGCCACCACGCTTTCCAGACATGACACCTCAGCTTTTTTTATGGGGATTGCTTAAAGAACAAAGTGTATGGTAGAGAATCACAAACTCTTGCAGAATTACGGACTGCCATAGAAAATTCTGTAGCTGACATTGATGCTGACCTGTGTCAAAAAGTTTGTTTGTTGGTACCATCAAAGTTACAAAAGTGCATTTCAAATAATAGACATCACTTTGAAACATAATTATAAAATTAAGAACTTTTTGTAAAGAAATTAAGTAATTTGTTTGTTTTCTACTCCATGTTTACCTAATATAATAAAACTGTTTTTAAAATTGTGCATAACTTTTTTAACACCTTGTATATAAACTCCATGGTCTTATTAATTTGGAAAATACTTCTTATATCAACTCCATCCCCCTTGATCATTGTTCTTTTCTTTCTAATCTTTCGTACCAAAAATTCCACATCAAAATCAATCGAAGTTAACACTCAGTCCTTGATACATTTAATACACATTAAAAAAATATACAACTTTGTCATTAAAAATGACATTTTTTAAAACACTAAACTGAGTAGAAACAAGTACATTGTAAAAATATGATTGATATTCATTCGATAATTATTACAATACAATAATACTATAATACAATGTAGATATATTTCAAATATATACAATATACTTATGTACTGTGAATGATTCAAATCCAATATCAATAAATAATAAGTAGTAATACACTTAAAAATTGAGTGTAAATACTTCATTTAACATCTTTTCTTGTGTTCAAAGTTGTCAAACTTGTATGTAACAGATCGTTTGAATGTCAAGTATGATTTACGTAAATTGAATACTATTCTATATTTTGTGTAAACATATGTGAAATCATATGTCAATTTAAATATGTGTACATGTCATCCATCTCTGTATCAGAGTTATGAGAGTTACATCTCTCTAATTTCATACTCGATGATTGAAACTGTGAATATATGTATGTATGTATCTAATCAATAATTAATAAGAGTTGAATACATTTATTTGAAATAATTTTAAATTCAGTTTTATTAGAATTGCTTAGCCGAGCACTACTCTTTCGTATTACAAAAGTCAGTAGTTTCACAATAAAATAATATTTATAGCACGATACAATAATAAGTATTATACATATAATTTTTTAAACAAAATTACCCAAAATAAAATGTAGAAAAATGTTAGTTTTAGTTAAATACTCATACATACTACTTTCAATAGTCTTTTAATAAAATGAAATAAATATTATGAATCAATGAATTTATAATTGTCGTTAGTTACATAATATTATGATACTTACTTACTGTCAATTCATTCAAAACTTGAATAAATCAACAATGATTTTCAGGTAATTAGATTTGTTTAGAATGAACATTAATTGTAAGTAGTTCGGTAAGGCGATATAATAATTATTCAAGTTATAAAAAATGGGTGATACAATAAAATCACAATTTTGACACAAATGTAAGAGTAATTTTGGGGAAGTTGTTTTTATCAATGTCGTCATATTTTGATAAATCAACTTCTGGATTTGAAAGAAATGTGTCTCCCAATGTTTCAATATTGAAAATAGCTTCAGTCGACTTAACCTCTCCCTGGATGTTGATTACTCCAACATTGATCTTAAATTTTATTGGAAGATTGGATTTTCTTTTGATGTTGTGATCAGCTCGTGGTGTAAGACGACAATATAATTTTGATTCGTGGACCAAAAATCGAGAAATAAATCCTCCCAATTCACTTGGAAGAATCAACTCAGTACTTTTGATAACACCACCATATGACTGCTGGATCATAGACCTCCACAATGTATTTGAATCTTTTCCATCAACTTGGTTATGATAATCGTGGACATTGAATGGAAATATATTGTCTGTGGTAAGAATGGATAATTTGTCATGATATTCAACACCTTCATGTTCATAGTAGACTGGAGATGGTTGTTCATTCATTTGGAGCAAATCTAAAATAAATAAAATACATGAGTTTGATCAAACTGGACTTCATTATTCACATAATTATAAAGTGTCTAATTTAGATGAACAATATGTTATCATTTATCATATTGATTTAAACATTATATAATTTAATTTGATCATTTAATCATTCAGACATTTAATAATTAAAGTAGTACATACACTGAACGACATAAATGTTTCTACATAAAAACATTTTTTAGAAATACCAGACCATACATATCAAATTGTTTTGATTTACAGAAATCTATTGTACATTTTATTATGTACTTTAAATTGTTGATGTGTTGTAAAAATTAATGTCGTAAAGTGTTTTGTTAAAATTCAACATTTTCAAATCTTGTATTCTTCTATTTTCAATCTTACACGCACATGTCAATACCCAATCATATTTAATTATTTAATGTCTTTGGATGAATCGAACAATTTGTATGTAAGTATGTGAGCAGATTTAAGGATGAAACCACAGAGGGTCCAAAGTCCCGTACCAGTGTTAGTTATTTTTCCTCCATCATTTGTAGTTTTCATTACCTGCTGTG
>JAYRCC010004449.1:0-12224 GCA_036026455.1 Americanaplana fernaldi | reverse complement strand
CATTTAAAATATATACCCATATATTTTATTCAATGCTCAGTTGCACAATCTTAAGATCTCACAACCCCTCCTTATGCATTTTACCAATATCAAGAAAATTATTTAATCTAAAACATATATTCCCATATATATTATTCAAGATTGTGCAACTGAGCCTTGAATAATATATGTTTGAAATGAAATAATTTTCTTGATATTGGTAAAATGTGCAAGGAGGAGCTTGAGCAATCTTAAGATAGCACAACTAAGCCTTGTATAATATATGTTTTAGATTAAATAATTTTCTTGATATCGGTTAAATGTGCAAGGAGGAGCTTGTGCGATCTTAAGATAGCGCAACTAAGCCTTGTATAATATATGTTTTAGATTAAATAATTTTCTTGATATCGGTTAAATGCGCAAGGAGCAGCTTGTGCAATCTTAAGATAGCATAATTAAGCCTTGTATAATATATGTTTTAGATTAAATAATTTTCTTGATATCGGTAAAATTGCATGTATGTTACGTTTTTTATTTGGAAAATAATATATACCTTACAACAATGTCATACTTAAAATACACACATTTACAATTTGACTTTTGTTTTTAAGTCACTGTTATTGTTAGCAAAAATATTTTAAATATTGAAAGACTATTTACACATTAGTATTACACATTTTTACACCAATAGCTCAAATTTATTACAAACAGTTTCAATCAGTATTTTGCTCAGCGCAATATAAAGATATGTATTTTGTGCAGCGCAATCTTAAGATGGTTACGCAATATGATGATCCGTATATTGTGTAGTATATTGCGCACAACACTAATACAAGAATGTATAAGTATATAAATATACATTGTGTTGAATCATATTATTAATTAATGTTCCCTTGTTAAATAAATATAGGGTATATATAATTATTTCTTTTGTACAATTTACTTTCACTTTCAGTTTTAAAATATGCGTGATTAGTTTAACTTTATATATAGACTTAGATTACACTTTAACTATAAGTTTCGTACTATATATTTTATAGGCAAAATAGAATGTTTTGTGGAATATATTGATAATAATTCATATCTTAATGTTAATAATACATTTATAATATTAATTTAGGTTTACATTTTCTGTTTCACTATCAATAGGCCTATACTGTTACCTGTACTGGTACTTGCAGGCTTTACTACATACATTAGTATTCTGTTAATCCAATGACCCCATTGAATTTATTTCTTGATTAGACATAATTATAACTCAAAAAATAAAATACAAAAATGTTAAATGGCGGCTGGCACACTGGTTGTTTCACGGACACTGTTTGTATATTCAATGAATCATTTATATATTCTTTGATTATTCATTTGATCATTAAAAACTATATTTTGTTTATAGCTCATTGTAATTAAACTAACAATATTTTTTTAAATATTATGAGAGTTGAAGCAGACCCTGTTGAAGAATAAGAGTTTTATTTTTATTTTACTTTATTTTATTTTATTTTACTTTGAAAATTGTCATAAAATTGTCATAAAATGCACAAAATTAAATAATCTTTCACTATCTTGTATGTGGAGCTGTCATACAAAAAAACTTGGCATAGATGTTCAAATTTCTTGTTTAATATTGACTATGTTGCATACAGTTGACAAATTCATACCATTGGAGGTGAAATGTGTTGTATCCAACAGTATGTACCATTCGCAAACTATATGTACCATTGATGACAATATTTTTTTATAAGGTGAAACATATTCAAATTGTATTTCAAAATTTGTTGATGAATATACTATAACAATAAAAAAATTATTTCATGAACATATATATATGTAAAATGTGATTAATGTAATATGAAAAATAAGATTAAATTAATTGTAGATTATAAAATTATAATTTGTAAATTGCGATTCTATATATTTGATTAATATAAACGTTATTGCTATAGTTATCCAATACATTTTAACGATATCCATTTATAAGGAAAGAGAATGATTAAATTAACTTTTATTGTTTTACTTTGAAGTATATTAATTATTTGCAAAAAATAAAAATATTTATTAAGGTAAATTGACAGTTTAAAATAGTAATTCAATAATTGCACCAACAGTACGTTTGGTTCACAAACAGTATATACCTTTGATGTCATAATTTGTAGCGATATGGTTTGCAAATGGTACATTCCATTAGATACAAAATATGTTATCCTCCAATGGTATGCAACAACTATAATATGTCAATCCAAGAACCAAGACTATAGGTTATAAATGGTCTAACAAAGCTTAAATGTAATAAATAATAAACAGCCTGTATGTATGGGTATTTAACGTTTCAGCCCTAAATAATAAACCCAGCAAACATTCTTATGTCGAGATATGTTGCAGATATCCTGGACCTTCACATGACATCAGTGGACATCCAGATTATGACATCCAGGTTGTGACTTTTCTGGACATCGTAGTACCTCCTGGTATGTCCAGGTAGGTCCTTAATCTGATGTCCAGTATAGGTATTTTCTGGACGTCAGGGGAGGTCCAGTAGACATCCAGAAAGGTATTGTAGACATCCAGAGATAGGTCCAGTAGACATACAGAAGCGTAGCACAACGTGACATCTGCTGGATGTCCAGATCTGTTGTGTTTGCTAGGAACGGTCCTATTTAACTTACACATATTAATGAGTCTATTATTACAGTCAATTATAAAAATTCATGAACGAATTTTATTTAAAAAAACTGCCTCAGTATATATATTTTGTTTTCAAATACACAATTTTTTTTAAGTGATCCCATATGTAATATGTATATTTATTCATTTATATTTATTCACTAGTAGCATTAAAAAATACAAGATATTCCACCTAGAAAGGCTTAATTGGAATTGATTCCTGAAAATTCATGCACATAATGCCTCTGTCAACTGCCCTTTTCTAATATTATTGCACACTTTTTAAATTACTGGGTACACCTGGCCTTTTCAGATCAAAATTAACTGTTGCCCTTTTCATAAAAAATTAACGGTTGTGATGAACAGTTCCGAATTTGACTGTGAGCTTTTTGCTATCTTTGCAGCCGTCAAATGCTGGAAAGATATTATCTCTTCTATATCTACTACTGTATTTACCGATCATCAACCCATTGCATAGTGTGCAGTTCTTGAAAAATCACAGAAATCATGAAATCTCACTGGAAAAATCTCTGAATTCAGTCAGCTATCATGGACATTTTTTTATAAGTTAATTGTAAAAAAACTTATATCTCTATTAGCTACATTCTGAGCTTTAATATCATAAAATTATCGGAGCTTTGCACCAGTTTATAGACTATACATCATGTCATTAGGTAGGTGCTGAGCACAACCACTATGGTTGGAGGGAATTAGTTGCCCCTGGCATGCTGAGCTGTCAAAAAGTTTTTACAAGGAATGTCAGCAGACTCTTGTTGCTGTAACAAAGAAATCATTCAACTATCACCATTGTAACATTCCTTCATTTAAGGATGTGCTGCAGTAGATCCAGAAATTATGGTAATTGATCGATCTGCAGATAAATCTCGCTTTTGTCTGCTGTCTTGAGTCACTTGTGCAATGTGATAAATCTGATTGAGTGCAATCTCAATATATGACTGTCACAAGCCATCCATTAGCATGTGACATTCTTGCCAAATTTAGCTGAAAGGATGATCAACTGGATGTTTTCTTGACAAACTTTTGTGAGACATATGAGGATGGACAAAAGCTGCAAAAAATCATTTCATTTGTATTGTGCCTCAGATATGGGTAAGCGATAGTAGAGCGTGGTTTCAGCTACAATAAAGATTTGTTGGTTGAAAATATGAAAGACCAATCTCTGATTGCACACTTAGTAATCCGTGACTATTTGGCAGTCCATTGTGAATCAGACCCAATTTTGTGTAAGATCACCAAAGAGCTCAGTGCATCAGCAAGAAATGCACATATCCAGTACTGAGCTGCTTTGGCTGAAATGAAAGCTTCTTCTTCCATTGACAAGAAAAATGAAGAAAAACAGCAGCAGAAATTGGAAGCACTCCTTGAAATGGAAGAACGAAAAGGAAGCTATCTCTGCAGCTACAAGAAATTGACTTTGAAATATGTTCAGCTAAGAGGAAGTGTTAGATGTGTTGAAACTCCCTTTCATTTTACAACCCATTGTCTACATAGTATACATACAATGTAGACAATTGTGCATAATTTATTTACATATTTTTATGATGTGTTGGAAATTGATTGTCAGCTAAAAAATGTTTTAAAACTCTATTTTTCTGAAAAAAAAGATGCCTGAAATTTTTCAATAAATATCTTGATTTTGCCATAAATTATCACAGACATTTTTTTCTATAACGTTGGACACCTGGCATTGTTGGTGTATTTCACAATAAGAAACTTGCAGTCATCACTGAATACATATCGGATGTTATATACAAAGCAGGCAAAGACAATATCGTCACTGACCATGGTGCTTCTGATAGGTTTTTGACAGAAAAAAATTCCTATAACATTTTTCACTTGGATATGTTTAAGGACGCTACAACTTAAGTGAAAAATGCAAAAATTAAAATATTTTGTTGGCAGCTTTTTTTAAACCCACTTTCGATATTTATGGATATTTTTCTTTTTTCTTAATTTTGAGATTAGTGGTAGGCTCATTATTCCTAAATTATAATATTTTTAGTGCCTTATACAGAGTGTCCCAAATTAAACACAAGTGAGAAAGTACATACTACATTATTATCTGTGAAAATGCTGAAGTCAAGACACTTTCGAGTTTGTTTAATATTTTTTTGAAACTACCAGAAAAATTGCATTTGATATAATATTATGGCATCAGTATAATTTAGCATCTGCATAATATTTGTTGATTCGAAAATAAATCTGTTGTAAAGAGAATCGTGATTGAAAGTGACTTATACTAAACTGTATTTGTATCTAACAATTTGGTTACACGAAAAAAATATCGATATCATCTTCAATAAAAGTGATAAAAAATTGATATTTATTTTTTGTAGTTAAATTGACAAATAATTAACACCATAGCAATTAGAAACGCATTTGCAACATAACGTCACTTGCATTCAATTTTGTTCTGTCTCACCTGCATTTATTTTGGGACACCCTGTATTAACAATTCATTACTAAAAATACATAAAACACGAATTCAACCTTCTGGTATATTTAAAAGTATAAAAAACATTATTTTATATGAAATAAAAGATATATATATACTACTTCTTTTGGAAAACAAATTATGTTATTTTCATAAAATTATTTTTAGCTTATATGAATATTTTATTACTAAACAGATTAAATATAAACACAAATACAACCTTATGATTTATAAAAAAGTATGCAAATATTATTTTATATTAAAAATGTAACAGGTCAATCAACTGTATGAAAAAGCAAGGAAGAGCAGTAGAGCCTTAGCCTGCCTGGGAAACACAAACTGGGACTGGCAGAAAAGCCAACTTATACGCATCTACAAAGTGATAGTCAGAAGTAAGCTTGACTATAGTGGAAGCGCATGGCAGCTATGGTTAGCACACTCCAATATTGACCATCTAGAAAGAACCCAGAACCTAACCATAAGAAAAAGCATAGGACAGTTTACAACCACTCCTATTGAAGCCCTACACAAGGAAACAGGCATTCCCGCATACAGAACTACATCCATCCTGAGGTCCAAAGAGAAGGCTTGGCACTTTCCAAGAGACCACCCTAGACACCTGTTAGTCAGAAAAACACAAAACACGGATTGCAGCGAAACAGTTGGAGAAACTTTGTAAAAAAACACCATTCCTTGCACTAGAAAATAGAAAACCTATTGATATGAATTTCAAACCCATTGTATCAGATAGAAAGAACATAGTGAAGATAAACCCAGAACTCAAGGCCTCGAAGAAGGATAACAATGAACATCTGAGGAGGATAGCCATAGAGACCATCAACACGGAAATAGCCACCATCATCATTTACACAGATGGGTTGACCATTTGTGAGACCAGCGAGGGGGGAGCACAGCCGAAAATCCCATTACGATAGAAACATTGAAAAAGAGGGGTAGCAAGTGTACCAGCTCCTATGAGGAAGAGAAATCTGTTCTGAAATTAGCAATAGATGCCATCAGAGATCGTTTCCAGAACACAGAGAAAATACTCATCTTCTCCAACAGCCAATCCCTTCTGAAGGCCCTGGTAAATGGATCATCAGAAGAACTCTGCAGCTTAACTTGCAACATCACCCTCCAATGGGTCCCCGGACATGTAGATGTCCCAGGAAATGAGCTGGTAGATGTTGCAGCCAAAGAGGCAACTAAGCTAGATGAACCAGCTGCTTTGATCCCCCTCAGATGCGCATACAGTTACAATTAACAACATCCTCAAAGACCAACCAACATCTCACCCCAGAGTCATTGCGGTGTATGCAACAAAACCCAAGGACATCAATCTCAACACACAAGAGTCAGTGCTACTAGCTAAGCTTCGCAGCGGTCACGCCATGCAATTCCGCGAATACCAATGCTTTCTGGACCTCACAAAGGACCCACTTTGCCACCACTACCCAGGTGTCCCTCATACTCTCGAACCCAGCTACAGGCGATTGTCCTAGAACCACAAAACTTAATATGGAATTGTTTGGTCAGACACGTTCGCCTCTATCCGTTTTAAGCTTTCATCAAAGAGAAGTTGTCCTGCTGGCACACCGGACTCTCTAAACCACCACCGTGGTTATATTATGTATATGAAGATTTTGAATATAAAATAATAAATCTAAAAGGCTATATTTGTATTTAAATACATCTGTTTAATAATATTCATATAAGCCATTAAAAATTAATTTTATAAAAATGAACTACTTGGTTTTCCAATATTAGTAGCATATATATCATTTATTTTATATAAAATAATGTTTTTTATACCTTTAAATATACCGGAAGGTTAGATTCGTGTTTTAATGTATTTTTAGTAATGCATTATTAATATAAGGCACTAAAAAATAATATAATTTAGGATTAATGAGCCTTCCGCTAATCTTAAAATCTGGGAAAATGAAAAATCCATAAAAATAAAAAAAAATGGGCTTAAAAAATCTGCCTACAAAATTTAAATTTTGCATTTTTTACTCACTGTAGAGTTCTTAAACATATCCAAGTGGAAAATGTTATGTGATTTTTTTTCTGTCAAAAACCCATCAGAAGAGTACCGTGTGATGCTCTCTCTTGACCTCCCGCCAAAACTTCAACTATTGCCTCAAACCAAACTCTAAATGACTCTGTATATGACCTCCCCGCTTTTGCTAGTGCTCAATCTCAATCTAGTGCATGGTGCCCATGGTCAGTAAAAGTCAGTAAATTTATTTTGGTCTTGAAAAGTCAGTAATTTCATGTGAAAGTCAGTAAATTTATTTTGGTCTTGAACATTTTTAAAAAAATCAGTA
Source organism: Americanaplana fernaldi (assembly GCA_036026455.1). Classification (NCBI taxonomy): domain Eukaryota; kingdom Metazoa; phylum Platyhelminthes; order Proseriata; family Otoplanidae; genus Americanaplana; species Americanaplana fernaldi. The sequence goes on along the minus strand of JAYRCC010004449.1, from coordinate 4,796 downwards.
AAAATATTTTTTCTGTGGAAAATTCAGGGTGAAAGCACCCATAACATGTATTTATAACTTTAATATATCTATTTTCCTAGTCTGCAATTTGCGACTTTTTGTTCCCCTGAGATTTTTTTAAATGTTAATGTACATATGATATGTTTGTGTTTAATTATGTTATATAATATTTAAAGTGAGGGTACAGGTATGATCTCCACTTCAAAGGCAGCAATTTCGTTATCATTGCCGAGATATATGTAAATCATTGTACACCAAGCTGTCGTCTAAAAATCCTCTTAAGTACAAAGTCGTGATTGATAGTCAATGTCTTGATCCGAAATTCATCTGTTCTGAACCACAACAAGCAGAAAATGCCTTTGATCGTCTGATCACATTACTCTATGAGAAGAAGCGCATGAGAGCAAGTGAAGCCGAAAAAGCCAAAGAACAATACCACATTTTGGTAACTGTTACCGCTCTTGAGAAACGTGCAGCATTCATGAATTTTCAGAAATTTGACCAGCGCCTTGACACCTTCTATGTGTCATTGTCTTTGAAAGATGAATTGTTGTTTGTAATCAAGGCAGTATTGACTCTTTTCCATGGCAATGCAAATGTTGAAAGGGGGTTCAAGGTGAACAAAGATACACTCATTGTCAACATGCAGGAACGGTCATTACATGCTCTTCGTTTTCTCTATGACTCTCTCAAATTGCAGATCGTTGATAATAAAATCAGTTCCATTGAGGTATCGAAAGATATGTTGACAGAAATCTCGCAAGCAAGACGACGATATCGGGACTTTCTGGAGCAACAAAATCAAAAAGTTCAATCCAAGGTATGTATTATCAGATACACATCATATACAGTTACCATGAGTATAGAAAATTATATTAATATTATTTTGATATACTATTACAGTTGATTAGTACGTAAAAATAAAATTATCAAGTGGACTTAATGAATTATGATATAATTTTTCAACAATTTTAGGTCTGGGCAGAATCGCGCAAACGGAAAAACGAAGAGAGTGAGGAGCTCCGAAAAAAGATGGCCAAGCTGAGTTCGGATTCGTCTATCCTTGTGAGAGATGCCGATGATCTGGCAAGAAAAGCAGAGGGAGAATCCAATATGGACTATTTGGTGAAGTCCAATGCTCTTCGCAAAGCTTCAGAGGAAAAAAAAGCAGGAATTGGAGAAGGTTAAGAAAAAATTGGATGAACTAAAGAATATCATTCATTGAGTTTGTTTTGGGTATTCATTCATTGGACATTTATTGGTGTGTTTTATATCAAAACCAAGTAGCTAAATGTAAATAAATGTATTTGGCATTTACATCTCATATCCTGTATTTATGTATCATTTATTCAATCTAGTTACTACAGTAACATACTAATCATCATGTAATACATATAACAACATATTATATATTATCTTTGTTGCTATATTTGTTTTGACATGATAAACACCATAGACACCACTACATATGTTTATGTTCCATAATTCCATTTACAAAAACTGTAATAAATGTATTTGTCATTAATACCTTTCTACCTATCTTTGTATGTATTTAATATATTAGAGTAAATTAATTAGTGATAATTTTCTAATAAAAGTCATTATCTTAGTCGATTAATACATTTTTTGGTCAGTAAATTTTTATATAAATTCTTAAAAATATATAGCTGAAAAGCGCGGGCACCATGTTGATGAATATACAATTTTTGTTCCACCACTACCTCATTTTCTTTTGTGACAGTTTTAATATTTCTTTACAAAAGTGACATTTAAAATATTGTTATTGTATATATATATTTAAATTTAACTTTCACAGTTGACTTTGACAATAATTTCTTGCAATCTATCCGGCGCCTACGTAATCCAAACCCTAGACGGGGAAGCCGAAGTCAGAGCACGAGGGGGAGGAAGAGAATAAATCTCAACTTTTTTCTGCTCAACGAGCAATTGGAACGTGTACCGGTCCCGACGGAACGTACGCGGATAATTAGCCGGGCGATTGCCAGGGGCCTAGGTAAGATATAATATTATTTAACATTGAATGCTAAAATGAGTAATATGGATATATTATAATACAGAATGCTGTTTCGATCACAAAACTTAGTTACTAGAAATAAGATTACTATTTCAGGTGCGATGATTGTTTTGTCCCATTGTTAGTCATTATGCAAATCTTTATATGACATTTAAATTGTATTACCCTACTCTCAATTCAACAGCAGTTTCTTGATCAATTGCATATGGTTGTCTAGTGTGACGATCATTACTGAACGGCCCAATCATACTCTTCTTCAAATTTCTACTTCCATGTTCCATTTTTTGTAAGCATTTCAACGAGTGACATAGTTGATTCGATTGAGTGTTCTAGATATCAATGGTTTACAAAACTTTTTATCAGTTTATATTTAACTATAATCTTACCTTGAGACTCTTTTCCTTCATCCTTTTGCAAAAGTTATTTGCTGTTTCAGTCGCCTATGGTAACACCTATATGTGTTTTCTCAGAATTTTTGTGATTCACCAAATTTAGGTATAGATTAGTTGTACAATAAATTTTGTTGTTGTCACAAAGAAAGATCTTTGCGTAGTTTATAAAGCATACGATCACGTATTCTTGATATTGTCAGTTGTTATAATAGATTTACATATATTTTATGCGCCACTCGGTAGAAAACCTCTAAAATATACTGCTATATAATATTCTTTTCTGCTGGGCTATTAGGTCATTTCTGGTAGGATAGACCCGCGAAATGTTTATGCAGTTGTGACATTGTTTTCATAGAAATCCGATATTTACTTCAGCGCCGTCTTTCCATGAACATATATTATTTGCAATGGCACCAGCTAGGACCTTAATATGTGTATTGATTCGGATTTCTCTTCTATTTAACATACAAATTTTATTGACAAATAGCTTTCGATCAAATAAAAAAGAAATTTTATATCTATGTATATACACCTCTAATCAATAGCTATTCCTACCCACGCCTGTGGGATTTGTTATTGACTTTGGTATTTCGAGCGGTAGAAACTTCACTTTCCATAGACTCCTCGCTAGTGATTTTTTGGTTCCATGACTTTTCGTCAACACGATCGACATTTCATCACCTTGATATTTTGTCGCCATGATATATATTGCTATTTGTATAATATAATATTTGTAATTGTTTGAAAATTGTTGTCTTTCAGTATTTTCTTTGTAAATTGTTTTGCATCGGTATGCTTACTTCAATTATGATACATTATATATGTAACTAATAATATGAATTGGTGCATGCGAAAAAGTGTTTCGTGTATGGTCATACAATACACAATTTATTTTATAAAAATTATTCAGACGGATTTCAGCACATTTTAATATAATGAAAAATAGAACATAATAAATTCTTTACAAAACAAATTGTCTGCTAAAATGCTATAACTATTTTTTTTTAATTTGGCATTATGTGACTTTTTTTTCTTACAGTTAATGCAGTTATATCATGATTAAGTTTTTATTTTATATAGCAAAATTTTTGACAGATTATTGCTAAATCAGGTTTTGTGCCAGCATTGGTTCCACAGAAAATTATTGGATAATCGGATGTTCTATTGATCAAACATTAGCCTTGTTAATTTTTTACATGATCTAGGTAACTTTTTGTTTGTGAAATTTAGTATATTCTGTGACTTCTAGCTTTACAGGAAGCTTTCAAAACGTATACACTGAGCATAAGCAAACCGTCTGACATATTGAGAGATAATTTTAACCGATGTCAAACCAGTAGATCAGCGTGACACATAACATGGCAACCTCTGAGAAACCTTGCCTTGAACTGATTAATTTTACTTAAATCATAACATTTGACAACATTTAAATTTAACATTATGCATATTTTTTACATTTGATATGTTCAAAAATTAATTATAATAATAACATTGAAATCTTGATAGATTAATTGTCTTATTTCGGTATAAACAACTAATTTAATTATCACTGTAATATTCATTCTTAATTAATGTGCATTTTTTATACAGGAAACCCCTCCCAAATAATTGAGATGGCGGATGACGAAGCAGAGGGCGAATGCCTCAACAAAATTCGTCAAACTTACCCTCATGTAAGGGAATTTTATATTGCAACCTCCACAATGGGGAGACGATTAACCGCCCTCGATTTATTTAATGGGGAAGTGGGGGCGTCCATTGGGAGGCGAAGCACCATATGGGTCGTTCCATATGAGACAATAGTAAGTTCACATTTCTGACCAAATTGAGTGTAATAATAATAATATGACTGTGGGCTAAGAGAATAACTGTCCCCTAATTGTTTGTATAATAGATAATAGATATTGATAAAATAAATACTGTACAATTCTCAAAAGTATAATACAATAGTAAACAACAGAGTTTTTACGCGAGGATTGTAATGAGCCTTGTAATGTACCTACCATAGCTTCAAGAACATCATCCTTATTTTTGGCACCCTTTAAACGCGAGGACTACGTAGTTCTCGTTTTGATGGTTTTCAATATTTATAATTTTTTCTATTTCCATTTTAATTAAAAATTCTTAAATTTGAATAAATACAACAATACTTTTATAGCAGTCATTTTGATTCCCTCATCAGTAATATTGCGTAATCGTTTCAAAAATGATAAATTGTCAATTATCTGCACAGAAAGTTTTCATATAATAATAATTAATAATAATTTTATTTAGCCACTGTTTCTGCAAATTGCAATCAAAGTGGTTGGCTTTAACTGTACAACATGAAGTAATATAAATAAAATACACATTGCACATAATAAAATAGA
>JAYRCC010003338.1:0-12227 GCA_036026455.1 Americanaplana fernaldi | reverse complement strand
ATTTATCTAGTATATACCTACACAATTTAGAAATAATTATGAAATGAAAACAATATTTGTTTAATAACGTACACATTTATTTCGGTCAATCTGACCTTCTTCAGTTTACAGGCAAAATGTTATAAAAATGATAAAACTTGAATAATTTCAAATATAAAATTCAAGTTAGATTTTTCATAAAATTTAGATGTAATAAATACAACTCTAGATAATTTGATAAAGTAGTAATTTGTCCCATTACTTTGGAGTGAAACTTTACCTGTCTTGCGATGGGACTTTATTAGAGCGTTATATGTTCGAGGTCGGAGTCGAAGCGTTAAATTTAGATGTAAAACAAAGTCACACACTTTTACCGTACCAGTTATAACTGCGTAGATTTATAAACGTATGTACAATAACGCACCCCTCCCCTACACCTACCACCGCACCACATTTCCATTTAGACTAAGTGTTTGTATCCATAATGGAAAAACGTATAAATACAATAACTATCAATTTAATTTGAATATAATATTTTTTATAGACATTCTGCATTAAAACAAATATCTATGTAGGTATATAACTATTGTATGATCACGTGTTTCACTTAATTTGATGAATATCTAGAAGCATCAATATCAATCGTTTTAATCAAGTAAAGATCAATAGATATTTTGAACAAAAGAAATCTATTCCATGAAAATATCTATGTATGTTGGTTTATACTACATATACTGTTTAATTTAGAATAATAATAAATAGTTCTACATTGTAGGTCCATACAAACAATTGCGTTTATATAATTATTAAAACTTTTAACTAATGAACTGTCTCTGATTGAATGTATACTTAGTATAGTAAATAACGATTATGTTGCCTACATGCGAACACTGAGTTTCAGAAGGAATAAACCCTTATCGTTTGTATTTAAGCGTGAAAGGAATTCATTAGTTATCCGAGATATAAAATCCCAACAAACCTACTAGGAACTTGACGCAAGTACCCAGTGGGTTATCTGGATTTTACTGGGAACTTAGTGGGTTTACTGGGAACTTATAGTGGGTCTACTGGGTTTTTACTGCGGGTTTAGTTGGGTTGAAATCAGTAATTAATGCGAGTTTACTGGGTTTATAAAAACTTGATAAAACTACTGGCACTATTGGGTGTTGATGTAGGTATACATACATTTTCAAAGTGGATTTAAAACATGAATATTATAAAGAAAAACCTTTCATGTCAACTACCTGTGATTAATAAATAATATTAATAATGGATAGTTTTTGGCATTTTGATTACACATAAATTATATTTGTTCCTTGATATCATATATATACATCTTCAAAATTCGACTCTCTTGACGATATACTATGCTATTTGTTTGTTTAAATATTCTTCTGATCTTACTTAAATAGGAAAAACAACTATGAGACAATCGAGAAGTGCTACAGGAAGGAGACAAAGGAATGTCCACCCATGGTTACTCACCAAATTGATCGCCAATTATTTTACGCCAGAAAAGCCTATATGGACCTTTGTCGACGAAACATAAGTGAGTGAAGCTCTATTTTACAATATGATATGTAGGTCAAGGTCATAGAGGAATATAAAATAAGCCAAGAATAACGTTTAAAAATCCCACAAAACGTTTTGATATCTTTGATATATATATTTATTCTAAACAATATATGTTTATATCTGTATGGACCACTATTTTGTCTTTATAATAAATTAAGTTAACGCAAATCCTATAAGAATTCAATTTTGGTTTAAATGGTCTATCATAAAAAGTAATTCTGCTCTATCTTATAAACGCATCCTTCCACTCAGTCTGAAGCTTACAAATAAATAAAAAGCCGGGTGTACACATCATTAATTAAGCGATTATAGTATAATATGTAAATTGATAATGATAAAAATAGGCAAAATTATAGAATCACAAAATATCCGTATCATCAGAAAGTGAATACCTAATTAATTCACATCATATTAAACATTGTTATTTATTTAAATAAATAGTTCAACCTTATATACTACTTCTATTAGTATATACGAGTAATGATTGCTTTAATAATTATTTTGATTATTTTTATATATTTTTTTATTTCACAGCCAACTCCTGCTTAAGGTTACAAAGGTCATATCACGATTATGCACAACTTTGTTGGAAGGGTTTACTCGACAGTGTAAAATCTTTAGTTTCATGCAAGTAAATACCTGTTTTCATTAACTTTTGATTGTATATATACAGGTTGATGCTTTTATAGAATATTCCTTTCATCATTCATCAATAAACTATTACAGACAAAGATTCAAATAAATTAAATTTTTATTAACTACGGGAAATCCATGTGAAGCTGACCGATTTTAATATTGTTATCAAAACATATCATGGCTTGACTATTGAAGAGGCGTTATACTTTTACTACCATATATTCAACTTACTAGGCCTTCAATGATATCTATATTTAAATTGATTTGTATGTTTATATCTTCACTAAAAATGTATCAGATGTCCCTATCAGAAATACTCTTCCAGGTGTTGGTCAACACCGTGTTATTCGAAAAGAAGCTTTCCAAATGAATCTTGAAGAGTTGATGCTTCCTTTAACTTTTCTTGATCTAACTCCACTTTTAACAATTTGGTAAATGGTCTTTTAACCCTCCATAGCATCAAGATTTCTCTACCACTCATTATCAACGTAGGCCTTCATTTGTGCAACCGCAATAATTTACTTTGTCTTTTTCTTGATTCGGTCATAGTGTAATCTTAACTCCTTATTATATTGTACCTAACCTACGGCTTCTGCCAGTTCTTAAGAGCAATTTTCTTGTTCATAATTGCCTTTTTTAAACTTTTCTTAACCTCCACCGGGTATCTATTTTTAGCATTTCTTTTTCTGAAAGAAGATATTTAACTACATTTAACTGACGCTTTCTGTAAGGGTGTCTGACATTTTTTTTACTAAAATTGAAGTATTTTTAATGATAAACGATCATCCCTAACATCAATTTTTCTGAACTGTCACATTATTGTCAAACTGGTTCGCAGTTCTAAAATATCATTACAGACAGAACAGACACACGTATTTAAGCGAAATGTTACCACACGCTAAAAAATCTCATTTTATCACTATCTGCGAGATCTATGAAATTTAGAGATTTAATTGGATATTTTGTGAAATTTGTTGATTGTGAAGTTTTATTTGATAATGTTAATCAAAGTAATGAGCAAAAGAGGAATACAATTAATTTATTTTTCAAAAAAAGTCATTGGATACATTTCTATTTACAATTAGATACCAACATAATAATGTATTTAAAATGTTTTTAAAAATTGCACATTGGAACTGGGAGAAGCCCCTTCAATATTATTGGGAGGGGAGAGGGATCTCCGGATTGAAATAAAGATATTTCAATGGTCACCATATGTTAAAACATATATCAACATGTATGATAGACTTTTGATAGGGTCCAGCCCCCCAATATTGGGTAGGCATATGTTGTAAACGTTCCGATGTACCTAGTCGGTCCCAGAAAACAGTCTATACCCGGGTATAAATGTTGCTATAAAATAGATTTTTTACATTTATTGACTGATCATAGAAAAACAAAATCTATTTTTAGTAAGTTATAACCTGGTATGTATAATAGTTATAACCGCTTTCTGGGACAGTATTATAGTCATGTCAATTTCCTATTCAATTATATGTATGCATGTATGTATGTTTCTTGCTTTTCAGACGCTTTGAACAAATTGTAAAGAAAAGCTTAGGGTGCAAGAAACATGTGGAACGTCTGACGGTCACACCATGTTCCTATCTTGACTATAACTTTGAAAATGGTATCCGGTGGGTGAGGTCCAATAAGGATGAAGTATGCAACATATCGAGCAGGTTGAGGCTACACGAATATTCCAGTAAGTTTTCCTGTGGTCCATTCATTCCCCTCTTAGCAATGCCCCCACGAGTTTGAATCCCATCTTCACCACATATTGAGGATGAATATCTTTGACTGGTTGAATATATTCAAAAATGTTCATGGATCAAACTCTATAGACCAAATAGGAGTAAAATTACACATTTTAACCATAGATAGTGATTCATGAACACCAATGAACATATTCAACAATACTTTTGATGTATAAGTATCTGTTGGTAATACATTCTTTAAAATGTTTTTCTTTCATCTAGATATTTTGTTCAGAAAATGGTAAAATGGCTATATTGTATGTAGTCTTCAGATTATACTCTCTATATAAATGTATGCTTTTAAAATGAATTATAATTCTTTACGTTCTTCAAATGTCTGGACATTTATACATATGTATAGGGTAATATAACACATAATAATATTTAAATGCATAATTCTTGATGTATACACTATCTGTGGATTTTTGTATATTTTTGATGAAATACTTTGCATTAAATTTTGCTTTTGATATGTATCAAAAAAAGTTTGGTGCAATTATTTTCAAGTTACCCTATTTTTAGGCTAGATCGACCAGCCTAATATAGATAATATAGTTACCAGATTTCAGATTTGTCTATCAGGATTTTAAGCAAGATAGAATACAGCCTATATGTAGATCTATGTAGACCTATCAATGAATTAACATTGAATTTATTGATTTATTTGTAGTTTACTATCTACTGACAATGTCAACATTCCTTGGATATCTACGTCACATCTTTCTACTTTGAGCAATTTATCTATTGCCAAATAGACCAAATCCACAGACTCAACGTACCTATCTATGTACTTTTATACAGACCAATTGCAGCCCTACAGCAATATGTTATGGTCACTGATGCGTGTACCTACCATGATACACCTACCTACATTCTTTCAACCAATTAAAAATTCGACGTCACAGACTACGCTAGACACATTTTTGATTTATTATAGAACGATATTAAGAAAACAAATAGAGCTACACTGATTTTTAAAAACAGGGAGCCCTTTTAAAAAGAAACATACATTAAATCGGAAATTTAGTTCTATATAGCAGGTAAGTAAATATGTATTCAAATAAAAACTGAAGTTCTTCATAATGTTTTCCATAATTTAATTTGTTTCGAGAAACACAAAATAGGAGATTACGAAGACGTAAAATAAGGAAAAACTAAAATGCAAACTTGAGTTATTATTTAATTACGTACTTAGAACTAAATTTCAGATTAAACTTATGTTTTTCCATGGATTTATTCAATAATTTTCAATCATTCAATTCAAGTTTAATTTAAAAAAACAGTAGATAAATTAAAAATGTGTTGAAATATTTGAAAATATAACATGCGAGAGTGTTATGACCTACATATTATGATTTATGACCTATAATCTATATTATGATATCCCAATGGTATCACTGCTACCTAGCTTCAATATCCACAATACATTCCTATCTTTTGTGATTCTCAATTCCAATCGACTATTTTGGTGTAAATATATATAATTATTTTTATGAAAAACTTCATTGTACATACTATAAATATTAATATATGTATATACACATATATACGTACATAAATAGGCAATACGAACTTATTATTTATTGTATTAAAACTAAATATTTTATATTATTTGTAAATCGACAGAGCTTGTTATTTATGAAACAAACGTATTATTTGTAACGTCTACGCATATACTAAAATACTATATATTACCTACCGCTGGCTGAAAAAAATTATTTGGTACACAAAATCTCTAGTCAATTATAATTTGCGCATTTTTATACAATTTAATCTTTTATAATGTATAATTTATCAAAAATAATATGACATTGACATTTAATTGCTTTATTATTAAAAAGAAAATATAATATGATATACCCAGCTAAATTATGTTTAGATTTATATTACATTGATACTTCCAAAAAGATACTTTGAAATTAATTTTAAAATGTTTTAATTTTTAATTTTTAATCATTTTAATCAATTAATTAAAATACCATTATACTATAAATAGTATTATGATCATTAAACAATTTTTCAATACTCTCATATTTTCTTATTTTGCGATAATTTAATTTAACAAATGTAACTAAAATTAAACTATTTCCAACTTGCACATAAACTCCACTAACTCGTAGTATACCAATAATAATGTACTAAAAACATTTTAGTTACCTTATAAGTAAGCATAAACTTTCCCTGTAATTATCGATAAATTATATTGTAAGTATCAGAGTAACGAGCCACAACCTCCCTCGTGTTCCTAATGTTATAGAATATGAAAATAAAATAAAATATAAATATAATATAATGTACTATACAGTTGGGTGCAGAATCATGGGTCATCCTTGGCTTTATAAGCACATAACGTTGCAATAAAATCTAGTTGGAAGCCAGACCATGTTCAACCCCTATAATAATGTGAAATGGATTATCAAGGGTTTTTTTGTTGCAAAATTATTTGCATATACATACCTACATGAACACATAAATAATATAATATTATTATACTCTACCTACATATAATATACAGAGTATTTCACAGTTACGGAATAACTAACCTGCAGGTTATCTATTCCTCACCAGTGAAGCACTTGTACTACAGCTGTTGTGTTAGTTATTCCGAAATTGTGAAACACCCCGATAATATTATATTCCAATATTTTCACATTTGTAAAAAACAATAATATTATACAGTTTGATTTTTCAATAAATAAAATGTCATTTGTTTTATAAAATAATTGTTATTCAATTTTATGATTATAAATCTGATATGGCTTATACCATCTTATAGTGGATAAATTGAGTGACATTTCACTTCAAGTCATGCTATAAAGGTCTCCTTTGGTATGGGAGTATATACATCAGAGTAAAATAGATATGAATTTTTTCAAAGACACAAATGCCCTGGAAATAACATATCTAGATAAATAATATTGTTTCAAGGTGATGCCTAGTGGGGCTTGGAGCACTATTATAAAACTCGACCTGTCCTATCAATTGGAAACAAAATACCGAAGGCGAAATAAGAAGAAGAATATTAATTGAAAAATATATATTAGCAGCAAGCAAAACATACGACAAAATTTCAACAAATTAATAAATAGTTGTATTTACAATACAAATTATAAATAATTCGCACACATTATATCTACAGCATTTACTTTATAAAATGATAATATCATACATGCTACGCTTAAATAGAAGTACAAATTTTGTGTGAGTGACTTTAAATCAATGAAAAAAATAGTTTCATTTTTAGGTAAACATGTACGTAGTACTAAATATATTTTAACAAATCCGAAATTATAATCGAAATAATCAAGTATATCTACATGGGTATAATAAATATAGTTATCATAAAGTATATACGTTTATGATATATTTTATAATTAAAAATTACATTGTCAGTATTATTTTACAATAATTGATTTGGATATTTACAACACATCACTACGCAATAATATACGTGTATATAAGCTGTTCAAAGTCGGTTCGGAAAACAGAAGTCTGTTCCTACATATATATATTAAATTCAAATTTATCAAACTGTTTACAGAACAATGTTTCCACACCCTGTTCCAAATTATTGTTACATTTTAACTTGGATTTTGATCAAAACTATGACGTATGAATGTCACGTGATCGTTTTGATCAATTGGAAAACTTACACTTGTGTACGAGTTTAATTAATTTACTTAATCAAGTAAATATGCAAGTAATCTACACGTTTCAATTCACGTATACCTACCACCAGTTAAAAATGTTACTACACATAGTATCTCAATCAACATTTAGGTATTGTCGGATTATTGGAAATAGTATCAAGTATCATCAACTAAAATTACTTGACTTGACATTTTTAAATGTAATATCACTTTTCTTTACCTACTTAATCAAAGAACGTTTAAATTTATTTTAAATTGCAATAATTGCCATGTATTTTTAAGTATTATTCAAATGAAAAATAAATTATAGAAATTCCCCGAAGTCTGAAAATATACCATTTATTGATTTATTGTATAATTGTTTATATATTATCTTAGAACATGCTTTATGTATTTGTAATGAGAGATGAAAACAAAAGTCTGTTCTACCTAGATCAACTTTGTGAATTCTGACCACAATTCGACAAATAAGATTGAAAAAATCTATTAAAACCAGCGTATTTATTATAAAAATGTAATAGACCAAAAGTTTTTATGTAAATTTTGAGTATTGCCAGGAGGCTCACTGTACCTTATCGAACCAATCAATGAGAGAAATGTGTCCCTGAAAATGTCTCAATGTCATATCCTGAGCAGCAAAGTATGTAAAGACACCAACCTCGGGGAACCAAAACTGTTGCACATGTTTGTATCAGGTGAGTATAAAGAAGCGCAACTGTTTAATTTAAGTGACATTTTTATCTCCACAAGACACTTGGCTGATGGCCTTGTCGTGAATAAAAGACATATTGCAAGAATCTTAAATAATACAGTAATTTCCTACTTTTAAAATGGACAATTCCAGCTATAATGACCAAGATTTTGACCTCATTGGTCAATCTTTGTCTAGTCTGTGCATGTCAAGTGTCTTCTGGTGTATTTCATGATCAGTAAAACCACCCTTTTCGTCAATTATAATTAAATTTGATAGTCAAACAAGAGATAGTCATAAAATACAGATAGAACAAAGATCTACAAAACATCGTAGAGTATGTAGCATTAATGAAAAAATAAAGGGAAACTAGCATTAGATGGTTTGACCAGATAGATCTACAGAAGACCCAGAGAGCATCCAATCCGACTGGCAATTTGGATAAAACAGTTAGAGGAATCTACAGTACATTAAAGGTCAACAAGGACAGTGATGGATTTATAAAATCGAGGAAGACTTGATAATTCATGGAATCTCAAAGAAAGAGGACAGAGAAGCCTACATTATGACGAAAAAAAACTCGAGCAACTGACAAAAGTTAAAAGAGAAAGGCTTTGAATAACATTTTTCAAATAAAAACGCGTTTTTTACGATATACATGTAACCGTAGCATAGTACAGTGAAATCTAGTCGTAGCAACTCACGTTCAAATTGCCTCTAAGCTGAATGGCATAGTGTCTGCAAGGAAGGACATCCTCTACTTGATAAGCATCGAATGCTCCTAAAGAAGACTCTGTTACAAGGCAGATGGAGACCGCAACCTGGGGTCGTTTCTAGAAAAAACTCAAGTCTAATTTGAAATGTAATTCTAAGTTCATATTTAAATAAAAACTCAAGTTCTTCTTAGTTTTTCTTAATTTTAATATATTTCAAGAAACGCAAAATATGACAAAACAAAAATTTAAGATAAAGAAAAACTAAGAAAAAATTGAGTTTTTATTGAAATACGTACTTAAAAATAAATTTCAGATACGTTTTTTCTATCATGCAAAATAAACCCTTTTTCATTTTGCACATAATAAGTGTCTGTAGTCCACAACAATAAAAGTTTATGTGTTTACATTAATAATTTCACATATTAATCGGTACATATTAGCATTATTCATAAATAAATGTACTCTAGCCCAGAGTATTATTTAGTTAGAAGCTAATATTGTCGATTGTTTTTCCATATACATACGTATGTAAGTACAAAAATAGTGACTCATTTATAATAAAATAATGAATATAATACAAAATCATATGATTCTTTCTTTTTATTTCTTCTTCTTTTTACCGCCGCCTGCCTTTTTCTTGCTTCCGGCTTTCTTTCCCTTTGCACTTTTATCCCCTTTCTTGCCAACTTTCTCCTGTTTTGCTGAGCCTTTACTCTTGCGTTTGTCACTATCAATCAGTAGCGTTTTTGGTACATATTCGACACGTTTTCCTTGACAGCGTTTCTGTAGATAGACAAGGGCATAAATCATAGAGGTTATTAGGTATGCTATATGATAGGTTGATCAACAGTCATGATCAAACATTTAGAACATTATAATATATTATGTAGGTATAAGAAACGCATAAATATTTAGCACAAGAGATTCATATTAGATGAGAAGATGGTTTCTGGAAGATTTATGCAAAGAGTGGGACACGCAACTTTCCGAGTAGAAAAATGTTATGGAACTTATTAAAATACCAAAATAATAGAAACCCCTACCAAAATTGATAAGTTTATGATGAGTTCTATTGAACATTTGATAAGTTTAGTAAGTTTCATTGGGCCGGCATTTGATAAGTTTTACAAATTATTCACAAATTTTGACAAGTTATAAAAATTGGGTAGGGTCCGAGGAGGACAATGTGTGCGGCAACATGCATTACTTTAATAGGGCGGCTGAAGGCCATCGATTCCAAAAAAGCCCAGTGAATGAGAAGAACTTGTAATCTGTAGATGATTGATGATGACCCACTGAGAGAATAGACACGAAGATCTTACTATCAGAACATATATACGCGGAGGAGAAAGTCTTATAATGCAAATGGTCAACGCCAACTTAGAAGCTTCGAAACTTTGAAACGAAAAAAACGAACGGCATTAGAAAAAGATATGGCGCACCTTCAGTTCCTCATTGGGGTGATGGCGTTTTGCCGCCGTTGGATGGAGCTTGATGATATTAACGCGTTAGTCAATCAGAATAGTTAAGATAAACAAGTAAAATCCCAGAATCCAAAGCAAGTGAAATCTGGCGCTACTTGACACAAAAGAGTGGGGATGGTGAAGTTAGCTGATACAGTTCAGAACAAAGGATAAAGTATTATGTGCTTCCAAATCAAAAGGAGACCATTGATGCAACGGATTGAGGACAAGGCAACACAACAATTCCCACGACGGAGGTGATTGTCTACATAAAGCGCTCGCTTGAGCTGAAAGACAATAGTTTTGAAGTTTAAAATGGCCAGCGAGGAGTTGACCGATGGCGGTAGACCAAAGGCAATCTGTTATGATTAATGTCCTTGAGTTGATGGGACTTTGAAGTTGGCAAACAGTTGACATATATTATATAGGCGAATGTATAAGTTACAACAATAATGAGCAACACAAACGATGGTTGGTCATTCCCAAATAATCAACATGTACGCGATACACATTATATAGTATGTTGCTTCAAGCACGAAGTACCAGAATCATACTCTGCATTTTAGGAGCGCGTTATTCGAAGAAAAATATATGCTGTGAAAAAAAACCTGCAATAATCAATACATACACTCAAACAAGACGCTCGATATGAAAATCATAAACCTAAATTAATAGTTATAAATAATTATTATGTCGCAGACTGCCGAAAATTGAAAACTAAAATCATCGAATTTAATAAATGACAGAAAATTTCGTATAAATTATTTCTCTTTTTCTAGCTAAGACATTGCATATATTTCTTTTAAAACTTTTACATACTTTTATTCTCTCTAGTAGCTCATGGTAGTTTTGTATGCAATTATATGTCCAGAGCTGAACTCTTCAGGAATCCACTAATTGAAGGTCAAGGAACAATATTTGGTTGGTAACACATTTCCCACTGACGCCGAAATAGCTCAAATAGCCAAGCCCATTTTTTGAAGGGCCAGGCCCTTTTGAAGCGAAATACTACCATCCGCCAGGATTGTATCTAGAGAACCGTTGGACCTAGGAGTTTGTCCAACCACTTAAAATGTGCGCAATAGCCACATTATAGGTGGGGGTGAATAATACATTTTCATATCCAAAAGTCAATGGTTTTTAAGATAATTGCTAAAAAACGATTTCAGCATGTTACATAATACAATTTGTCTGCGGGATAGTCTTAGCAAATTAAAAACAAATATCTAATTCGGATGTAATTATATGTAGTGATATACCGGAGACATTTTCATGTATAAAATACAACGCTAATATCAAGCACAGTGTTGATGATGATTATTTCCTTTGGTGCATGGCAAGACAGAAGTACACAGATCGTGATAAGGGCTATTTTCCTAGTTTCACAGCAACAATGAGTGCACTCCAGGATCCAGTGAAGTTTGTTACAAATACCTTATTTATACCCATCTTTCCATATGTTGCAACCGAAATAGACACAATATGTACATCCATGATTAACTTTCGGGATGTATTGAAGCAAGAGAATGCCGTGTAAGGGGCATTGTGGGCTGATGAAGGGGTATATGCAATCGCCAAGGAAATCCAGCTGTTGAAGCCAGATCAGTTTGGTAACATATCCCTTGGAATGGTACCATTTCACATGGAGAAGATTGTATCGGTATTGATCTGGCTTTGATTGAGACTGGAGACTTTGGCAAGCTTGTTGTAGAAAATAGTCTCATGACTGGAGGTCATTATTGCAAAGGCAAGGAAGCAAT
>JAYRCC010002227.1:0-12230 GCA_036026455.1 Americanaplana fernaldi | reverse complement strand
TGCATTCTTCTAAAACCTAATTGTACTACTTATTTTATTAGTAGTATAATTTGTGCACGAAATATTTATTTTATTATCGGTAAGTGTTTAATGGTTGTAAATGGTTAATTGTAACATGTCAACTATTTTAATTGTCATTATTATTTATTGATTTATAAAAGAAAATGAGACATTTCTGGAAAATATGATACTTTTAAAAAATAAACAAAATCATTGACGACAGTTTAATATACACACAAAAATACATAAATGTAAAACGAGAAAATACAATATACCTAAGTATTAGCTAAAACACCCCCATTCAATGTATTTTGTAGATTCTTATCAAAACAATTTATGTAACTCTATACTATATTTAATACATGATTATATGATGTATGCCAAATATTCACTGAACAGAACCAGGAGACACATTTTGTAAACAAACCAGGAGAGAGTTTGTTTTTTATACATCTATTTGCTTTGAATATCAGCAACTTATTAATAAAATCCATTTACCCACTATTTCTGGTGTCAGATTTACTTTGCCACGTTATTAATACTACCAGTCAAGTTCAATGACAGCGTGATGGCACAGTGGTAAGAAAGACACTTGGTTTGAGGTTGTGAAATCCGAGCGAGGTTCAATTCCCGTCTATAGACCACTAAAAGTCTCATTGGGTAAGGAATGGCATCCTCGACTTAATATACACTGCTCTCCAGACAAAAGTCCTATCGTATAATAAATAAACATATTCAACCCCAAATAATGGGAACATTTTTACTGTAACAGTGAGAAAAATAATAGGTACTAATAGTCATGTGCGGATCCAGTTGAAAAATGTAATAAACCAAAGAAATCTATAATGAATTCATGCATTTGATGAAAATAGAATTGGTTAAATTAAGATAAATTACATATCTGAAATTCCATTGGACAAATCACAATTCGACTGGATATTTCTGAAATGGTTTGAATTAATTCATTTTTTTTCTCAATGAAATCTATAAATTAATTGGAAAGGTATCTTATTTTCGACTCACTAGACGACTATCAAATCGTCTGTTATAAGAAACAAAAATAAATAATAAATAATATAGTTAAAAACTAACTAACTATCATGGAAAAGATGGAAATAAAACATAAAACAAATGGCGCGTGGTCATGGAAACACCGCCTCAGCTGTTTTTCAAGATTTCGAGATAAAACCATATTAATAACAATCTATGGAAAGAAGTCTTTCATTGAAAAAAACCCGCATGTCAATATCGGAAAAATTAAGAGAGTTATGTCTATTTACATTTTTATGTTAAAGGGAATATATCACAATTTTTTTTATTGTATTATGTTATTACATATTGTGTAACTACGTCGATAATCATATTTAAAAAAATCAAATCTTATTTTTAAATGAGATATTCCGGTTTAAAAATTTTATTCTTGACCACCGATAATGAGATTATATGATTAAAATAATAAAACATTAAAAACAAATTGTAGTAATAGTTCTACTATAAGTAGTAAAATAATGCATTATATTATATTTTTTAGTTTATTTACACACTATGGGGAGATATATAATTATAAGGTGTAGTTATCAAAACCAACTTTAGTGAAAGCCGTACAAAAGCTACAAAATTCAACTGCTCGATTATTAACAGGAACACCGTGGAATGAAAGTATATCCCCGGCACTGCAGAAATTACACTGGCTGCCAATTCAAAAACGAATACCTTACAAATTAATAATATTATAACACAAATGTATATACACACATAAGCCATTCTATTTATTCTCATTAATAAATGTACGTAAAACTGATTGTAAAACCATGAAAAATAATAAAAAAAAGTTACTTATGATTTTCAAATTTTCATGAATTTCCAATAATTTTCCTATCTAATAAGTAAATGATATTTTTGAAACAGTCATAACTTTTTTCCTCAACTTATATCTTACCTTATTTTTTTAATAATGACTGGTACCCATACCTGCCGAAATCAGTTGAAATCGGATTCTTTCCATTTTTTGCAGTTTGGCTGATATTTAGCTTAGTTTAGGGTTACTAATACAGGTGTTAATATATATATTTCTATCTGTTGGTAATGAATTATAAAAAAGTTATTTGTCATTTTCAATTTTATGAGCCATTTTGAATTGAGTAAAAAAATGATTGCCCAAGGGTGCAGTCACTGCCACCGGCTGGAATATCTTAAGGAAGGTCTTAGCTACCATACAAAACAAGGTTCACTAGATTTCCACCAGGACTATTACTTTTTTTTGGTAATGACGGGCACCCATACTTACCAAAATCCGTTAAAAGCGGATTATTTTTTTTACAGATCAATTTTAATTTAGTATATTATTTGGTATATTCAGTTCAATATAGGCAGGTAGGTACCTAGACATGTATGTGAAAGTAGCATCCAGTGTTTTCAGTGTGAGCGAATAAGTCAATCTACTATATTCGTTCACAATGCACCTAATAAATATCTATGTTTAAAAAACTGAATGCGATGATATAGAAATGTAATGTACTCTAGTATACGAATGAACATAGAATACGAAATCAAATGAGCGCATGGGATCCTCAATCGAATACAGTTAGTAACTTGATCAATTAATTAATTAGAAACGAGGTATAAAATGCACGTATAAGAAGAACAAATATGAGCGGCGTGGGGATTCATCAAGTGCGACCGTGTCGTGGCACAGTGGTATGTAAGACGCTCGGTTTATGATCGTGATTTTGCGATTTTTCATATACTTCACATACTTACGTGTGTGGCATTACTGCGTACATTGTCTATTACAGTAGATGCCGTAGTGTGGATTTAATCAAACCCGTGATAACACCTATGTCGTGGATCATAAGGCAAGCGTGCTAACCGTTATTAAAATGTCAACGAATAAACCTGTGCACTGCCCCCCGCCGTGGCACAGTGGCTAATATGGTGGACCGGCCCACAACGCAGTCCGAGTTCCTATCCAGGTATACTTTGATCACGATCCAACTAATGGCTAACCAAAATTAATAGTAACAGGACTCTCCCATCTATAAAGGGTTATTTGATAATCAAATAATCAATACAAATATTGGAGGAGAGTCTTGCATAGTAAGAATGGTCCGCATCGGAATGTAGCCGCATTTGTGAGACAGATAACAATGAACTGTCTGTCTAATTAGTACCTATATCTAGACAGACAGCAGACAATTATTAAATAAAATGCTATCCAAGATGTAGTTTCATTTAATATTCAGAATACAATTTAGCTATACTTGCGTCTCTGTATAATCAATTAATTTGTTCAGATAAAAATAATTGTATTATTATGTACAGTATCGCTCATCAATAACAAAATACGTAAACAATATAATTTCAAAATGGAATATTCACTATACCTAGATATTGTCTCTGATCTAAATTATAACAATTCCAATTTATAGGGGGGCATCCCACTTCCCCTTTCCAGCGTTAAATACTAACTTTCATTCTTTATCCTAATATCATTAACATTATAAACCAGCGTAAATGATAAAATCAACGTGTTTTATGAAAAATAAGAGTTATTTACATTACATAAGTTGTATTATTTATAAAACTTGTATTCGATTAAATATTTTGAGAATACTAAGTCAATTTTATGTATATTATTAATTTAATCATTTTTAAAGTGAAAATATTTCTATGTACGTATAACTTTTTTATATGTATGTTTTGACTATTTTCTTCAAATATTCAAAAATGCTTTCAGTAATTACAAAAATCACGCAAAAAGTTTCTGGAAATGTCAAAAACAAAAATAATAAAGTTATCACTATCAGTATAAAAGCAATAATCTGATTTCCACCAAAGGATAATAGTGCAGTACCTATAGTCGTCGAATAGCCTTCATTTGAGAACAAATGCTAAGTGTAATTTGTTGTAAAGCAAAATAGGAAAAGGCGAAGTGGGAAGATTTAAGCAAGTTAATCTATTTAACTTCAAGTTCAGATATAGTATAATCTGGTTTGGAAAGTGCATAATCATATACGAACCAACTGATCTGAGGCGAATCACCAACTGATCTAATCATTTTGAAAGGAAGGGATGCATAATATACCTAGAGATACCAAAATTACTGTGGCGAACAAGTATATAAAACATTCTGGGGATTTGGGGACAGAGCATCCATTTAGATCCAGCCTCCGGTGCCCCACTATGTCCAGCTATGACGTAGGTATAGATAAGATTTACATTATTGAGAGATACTATTTTTGTCAATCAAATAACAAATAAATCGATATGTTTTATGCATTTTTTTTATTTTAACCCTAATCTATCTGGGCTATTTGACGCACTCAGAGACCAGGGGCGGAGGGGGGTGCAAATCGATCTGCCTCCTAGTATTCCAAATTATTTAGAATTTCACGGAAAAAAATTGAAACACTATACATATCAGAAGTACATATCAAAAGTCCAAAGCTATCAAAATACGGCAACATAAAATGAAATTAAAGCATATGAAAGATTTTCTGATTTTGTCTAATTGTGTTTAATTTTCATAAAAATCCATATTATTTCTCAAAAAATATAGTTTATTTTTACTTTTAGATAATCATATTTCATATCAATTTGTTCTTCTAACTGTTTTATAACATTTAAAATACATTAAATACAATAAATTTATAATACAAACTGCAGATATTTTACAATATTTATAATTATACCTTTTTAGTTATAAAATGTATATGAGAACAGTATTAATCTAGAATTTGAATAATATAATTTATGAGTCTCATTTATATTTTAAATGTTAGAACGAATTGGTATGCAATGTGTTATCTAAAAGTAAAAATAAACTATATTTTTGAGAAATTATATAGTTTATAATGAAAATAAAACAGAATTAAACAAAATCAGAAAGTCTTTAATATGGGAAATCAAAAATATCATTATTTTATGTTACCCCATATTTTGATAGTTTTGAACTTTTGATATGTTATCTAGGATATACTGTAATCAGATCTGCATTTTTTCCTCGTGAAATTCTAAATGGCTTGGACTAATAGGAGGCTTCATCTCCTATTTATCTCTATAGTTGTTTTTATTATTTTTGACTTAAGTATCCAAAATTATTTGCAAAAATTGCTAAGGTAAATATGCTCGTGCAACATGATTTTAAAATGTGTATCAGCGATAGAAGAACTCGTTGTGAATAAAATCATTTGCTTTTTCAAAATATGTTTAATTAAACTGAAATCTTCTTAAGAAATTAAAAAAATGGTTTTAAAAGTTGTGAATCATAATAATATGAACAGTCCGTGTATCTTGTGTCACTGCGTCTTTTATTTGAAAAACGCCAGTGGAAAATATTAATATTAATTAATCGTGTAATATATATAATATATTCATCATAGGTAGGTATGCGTGGGTAACTTATGTATGTATTAATTGAGTTAAATGCAATTGTTTGATCTCTTTTTCTTTTGAAGTTGTGTATTTTAAATATTTCATAATAATAAACATGATAAAACAGAATAAACAGATAAATAGAATAAAAATAGAGCTGATATAAAAACTTATAAACAAGCGTCTTTACAAAATATATTTATTACACATTCATAATAAATAATTAGTAACAATTAATTAATAGCCAACATGAGTATCAACAATCTTCCTCATCTTGTACCATAGAATCGGCTATAGTGCCTATTTGCTATCCTCGGGGCTGTGAAATTGGAAATTGACCGATTGAGAAATTGCAGTATATCGTCCGATGAATCTAAACTTGTTCTTTATAACGCTTTAAGACGGGGAAACATGTAAATGTCCCATAGTTAACATCGGGGGAGCATGGGGATTATTTTAGGAGTCTGTCTCATTTCTGCGTAAGAGTTTGACATTGACTAACAGCAGACAATTTTTGCACACTCCCATTGAAATTAGTATGCATCGACACTGCAGTACCAAAATATCAATTGGAAAATCCATAGAAAAATAACTCAAAATGTCTATAATAGTTTACTTACAAATTTCTGACAAACCATTTGAGATATCCACTCATTTTTTCCAGTATATACCCTATACATTTAAGCACGTGATATAGATCTATGGTTACGCCATCAATTTGATGTTGATCAAGTGACACTTATATTATATTCATGAGAAAGCACCATATGCTTCAAAGACTTCCTTACTCAACAGTTGCTCAGAAATACCAACGTTGACAATTCTTTGGAAACGATGAATGGCCAGGTAATTCACCAGACCACAATGCATACACAAATACTTGGTCAATAATGAAGGAGAATCGTGTTGAAAGAATAATGCAGAGCCAAAGAAGAGGGACTAGAACTGCTATAGTATTGCCGCACTCTTGGTAATGTCCTACATGAAGTCCTAATCGATATTTGAACATGACACACAAATGTTTGAAATAAATGCGATCGTGACACAGTGCTAAGACGTACTTAACGCTCCAATAAAGACTTGTCGTAAGACATATGTACAGTTGACTCCCAAAATAATGGGAAAAGACTAGCCAATGTTTCAAGATCTTCAACAATATGTACCTAATCGTTTAGCTATACGTCCCAGCGTTCATGGTATGGTAATTTATTCAACAGGTATATCCTTTTGTTACACCTCGTAGATTTCACAGGCAGACTATACCGTGTACATAATATGTATAGTTAAATCAAAACAAACCGGAAATACCAAAATTATTAATCTATTAATTTTATTACATACAATAAAAAACCATAAACAATATACGATACAAGTATACTGGTACATCGTACATCTAGGATATACACAATACTCATTCATAATAATATATACATTTAAAATACTTCTGTTTAATTTAATTACATAAATGCAAATATAAGAAGAAAAATAATAAGTTGGTATCATAATTTCATATTAATTTGACATGAAGTTATAATTAAATGCTACAAACACCGATACCAACTTTAACCACCTCATTTTAGATCACATTAATTGAGATTTGATCACTGACCCTCATATCTCTTTGAAGACGTCCATTCAAATATTGTGGATACATTATTAAAGTACATTCCAGAGAAAACTTGATAAGAATTAAAATGGTTAAAATCTGAAAAAACACTACGGAGCTGAGCGACACATTATCGAAAATGGTTCTTCTAAAACATCAAGTAATGTTGAACTTATTTTTAGACAGGTTTTGTCGTTATTGTCCGTTTTCCGACAATAATTTAACTTCTGACTGACCGACCAGACATTATTAAGAGTTGAATGCGTTCTAAAGACTGCACATGAATGAAACTACTACTACATAATATACATAATTATAATGTAAATATAAAAAACAAAAAATGCTCTTATGATGATTTCTCATAATGTTTAGTAGAAAAATACCGCGTACCTGTTGCTCCCTTTTCGAGTAATTACTAGCCAATAGGCGTATATTATGTTTGATTTTTTAATCAAGATGAAGAGCTTATTAATTAATCTGGATACAATTATGAGATGTATTAAATGCGCGTAGAGAAATGAGATGAATATTTATACATATTATTATATAGTACATATAACATAAATAAACATGGACAGGAAATTAAATCAACATGTCTATATTTTAATTAAGAAAGGAAAACATTTTTAGTATACATTTAGTACATGGATATAGGTATAGTACTAACAAACTCTGCATTCTGTCTACCAACAGTATTTTATTGGATTCGGGTCATTAAGACCAAAATATGATGATAAAGAAGTCTAACTATTTTTTGTTATTTATATAAAAAAAAGTATACATAAATGTAATATGAAGTATATATATATATATATCATGGGTACTGTCCCGATCAGCTGACTGATGCCTGCGTGCCTATGGTGATATTTGATATTTTGTAAATATTACTTATTATCCAAATAAATTATTATTATCAAAAAATAATTATTATTATTATATTTGAAACGAAACTAAATTGTTTGGAACGCAGTCAAAATGACGATTAAGCTTAATTGCATACGTATTTTTATTTTATACTTATTACTATCCATAGACATCTATCCTATTCCTATGCAGTAAAACAGATATCTCTATGTCTATATCTTTCTAGAGCAATTAGTAACTTATTATTCTATGCATATTTCCACTAAGTAAGGAAGAACTATTTCGTATTCATCAAAATCTTAGTAGTATAATATAAAACTGGAATTACATATATATATTCGATTCAAGTTCTAATTTTATTAATTTATAATTTTTCGGCCTTCCGTCATAATCATATTATCAAAAAGGGCACTAAAAATTAGATGATTTGTGGCTTGAGGTTGAAAATGTATCCATTAGTAATAAAATTAGAACTTAAAATCCTACCTCTGTCTACATTTTTTTTCAATTAATAATGATGTTCTACACCCACAACAACTTTTTTGATTACTAATATAAAACTGCCTCAATTTCATAATAATTCAGTTCTATTAAATTTGGTCATAGAAATTCACTATGGTATGTAAGAAAGAAACAAAAAACAAATTCAAATTTGTCCGGCATAAAAATTAGTATATTTATTATTTCAATAAATAACACATTCAATATTACCATAGAATATTATGGTTTTCCATCCACGCAGTACAAAATAACAAATTCTTATTCGCTGAGTTAAAATTTGAATTGGTTATTTTCATAATTGACGAAATAGAACCGAGTTATTATGAAATTGAACTTAAAGAATTATGCCCGCCATTTTGGATATTTACACTATATTTGTCTACAAGTTCGACAAGCAAGTTAGACTTCGTTACACTCCTTTATTCTTTCGTTTCACCACTGCTGCCTAACCCATTTTATGTAGGTACTATATTCTTGAGAACAAAATATATTTATAAAAACATATTCGAATGAAATCTTAGTTTTTTACTGTCTGAGGTGGACTGCATGTAAGTAAAATATAAAGTTTCGGGATATTATTATACATGAATCAATTACATACATATATGTATATGTATGTAGTATGGACACGGGAGATATATTTAGTATAGGTATATGTCATGTATGCAGGTACATGCGGATGTGTGTAGTAATGGTTCGTTAGGTTGTAATGAAAGACAAAAAAATGTTTCAAATCAATATTGGAAATGTTAAAATCGAGTTTCACAAAAAGTCAAATATATTTATTATAATGTGTATAGCTACTATACATATACTATATAGGTGTTATATACATAAATATACATATGTGCAAAATAATGGTCAAGTACCTACTACCTACATGACAAAATTTAACAAATGTAAAATACTAAAAAATACTAAAAAAATATATATTTATATGCGAAAGATAGAAATCTACGATGCGAAATGTATTACCTATAGTAATTAAAATGAATTTAAATTTATAATAACTTATAATAAAATCTTATAAGTATTATGGTTTTTTTCACATATATATATACTACTTTGTTTTATCCGCCTACAAATATACGGCATTCATTCTAATTATTCTGACTATTTTGATTTTATGCATTTTGTTTTTTTGGAAAACAATTCCAATTCTAAGAGTATTTATTTGAGGCCCTTTTCAATGACATAAAATAAACAAAAGAGAGAGAGAGACATCGACGAATTTATAAGAATTTTAATTGAAAGTTTGTATTTCTATTTATGAAAACGTTCGAGCTTTAATATATTGCTGCTGCTGTATACTCAAAAAATCCATTTTTTTGAAACAGTAAAAATGATGTTTAAAAAATTCGTAATGCAATAAATATATATATCGAATTATTGTTGTAGATAATGTAACATAAAAAACATGTTATATATTGGAGTAGATGTAAACAAATATATTTTGTATATGTAGGTACTATAGTGTAATTACTAAAAGCTATTTTTATTTAAATGGACTACAATAAATAATACATTTTCTGTACACAATATAAAAATAGGATTAACGAATGAGAATTGAATCTTTATATTTTCCATACTCTCCATGCATTTACAAATCAACGGGTTCAATAAGTGGTTCGTTTTGATATGTGCTTATGGACGAGTTTCTGGTATTGAAGAATACTTGATTCGTAAGAGATTGTCTTGGAGTTGGGACCCCCGCTAGCTGTGGAAGTCCGTCATTGATGGGCGTGGACAACCGGCAGGAATTACAATTAGCTGTCGTAGTAGTGGTCGACAATCGAATGGTTGGAGAGGGATTGCTGCTGATATCCTCATGGAACCTCCTTCTGGGGCTCCGTAGATAGCCCGCACAGCTGGGATTCATTTCAGACTCACCAAATTTACCACACATGCTGCCCGTCTGTCTACCTCTGGGTCCACCATCGATTCCGTTTGGATTTTGCGTTGCGTGTTTCGTGCAGGGGTCAGCTATGCTCTTGATGCGTGACTGGAATGGAGGCGACAGCCCAGAATAAAGAAAAAAGTTGGCAATTGAGTCAACCGCAACGCAACAGTTGCTGATATGCCCCATGAGTGGATGCCTGAACAGGCTGTTTGCTACCAAGGCTGGAAACTCCAGCGGGACGAAGGTGCCCGCCAATGCCAGACAAAGAAGCGTGGCGCGGTCGGTGTGTCGTCCTAGAAGCTGGCGCATTCGGATGTTATTTGAGTTGGTGCTCCCGTTGACCACATCGGCAAACAGGGACTGGCGCGTGCGCAATCTCAGCAGGCCGAGAATAACAAGACACGGAACGAGGACCCCAATAATGGGGAGGATAGATTGGAACACAAAAAATACGTCTGACAGACGATCCAAAGAATCCCCACCCAAGGGGAAGTGAATGAGGTGCATCCACATATTTTTGGATGGAAGTGGGGATAGAGTTGTTAAGGAACTGTTATTCACCGGCACAGTGTATCTGTATGCAGTCATGGAACGAAGATAAGGGGGGCTATTCAATTCCACTTCCAGGGGACAAAAGTGGTGCACCGCGAGACTCGCATAGAACAATGCGAAAATAGCTGAGAATAATACAATCGATATTAGGATAGTCACTTGCCACCGTTGATGACAAAGCCCTTTTGATCGGGACTTAATTGGACGTATAAGGGCATCGCACTTGGAGACGCTGATGAACACCACGATCCAATTGCGTGCCAGTAGTGACCCATAGGTGATCCAGCTACAGAAATCGTATGCCAGCTGCCAGGAGAGGTTCTCTTGTGACACGCCAATGCCTCGTGTGGTGATGAGTTCAATCAGCTGTCGCGTGAACGAGGCAGAGCACAGCAGGACCTCGGCGAAGGATAGCGTGACTAATTTAAGTCTCAAAGAGTGATCCGGTTTCAGAAGAAAAATGCACAGTGATACAAAGTTTGCCACGGCTCCCGTAGCTCGTAGAACTGCCAGTAGAATGATAAAGAATGCATACTCTGACTTGGGCGCATCCCGTTTTGTGTATGGGTTTAGCCAGGACGAGCTGTTACTCCGCAGCACTAATTCCAATTCCGAACAATTTGAATGGTATACATGAAACATGGTGTACTATACCGTCCTATATAGAACAATGGCACTGGAGGATAATGGGATGGCTTCTGGATTTGTATAATATTTTACTTGTTATCACGATCCATTTCACGCACAGTTTGAATGTGTGAAAATGTATTTATAATAGTACAAACTCTGCCGACGACAGTAATACATATAATAATATATTATATTATCCTATCCTATCCTATCCTATCGTAATGCCAAATCTTTAGCAGACTTCAAGAACAAAATGAAAGTGTAGATATTCTGCCGAAGAGATATGCCTGTTATAATGATATATAGCCATAGTATCTAGTATAGTTCAATAGAGAAGTTATATTTTCATTTGCTAATTTATTACCCAGTATGTTTTGTATGTACGTAGATTCAGATCATTGGATCATAATGCATTGGATAAACCAAAAACAATTCAGACGACGTATTATAGATGTGCATGCTTATAATATTATGTTGTATATAGGTATACGCATTTATATTTCAATGTCAATTACTGACGCGGTTTCTTCAAACTTTGATTTAACGTCAAATGTCAAGAGGTACGCACGACGACGACTATTTCTATATATGGTTTAGTATATAATGTAGAACCATAGATAATAATATATTATAATAGAAGTCATTTTTATACACACGTCACGTGATCATTCAAATATTGTTTGAGCTAGAGATATCACTCCTTCTCACATGTGCGGTTATTAAAATGAGCGTCTATATTGTACGTAGAGTTGGAGCAGCACAAGTCATCATTGTTCCAATATATATATATAGTTGAATGAGAAG
>JAYRCC010001117.1:0-12231 GCA_036026455.1 Americanaplana fernaldi | reverse complement strand
TTCATTGATACATTTTGTAGTCGGCAGCGGCTGCTTGCAGTTGTAACGCGCTACAACTACACGACTAACTATGAATCAAGCTTTAATCAAAAGCGTGGTCTTAAAATTGAAATTCGTGAACGAAAAGCCAACGAGACAGCACCAAGGCTCGTTGGGGAAAGAGAGAAGCTGATTGGTTGCCCAAAATATGATATGATGTTCGCGAGACAGGGAAAATAAACAGACACTTGCGTGTAGCTCATGGAGACGAGTCAGCCGCCCCTAGCAAAAAATTAATATGCCCAGTGGGGGACTGCAACATATCTTTCAACGCTAGGGGTTGGTTGACTCGTCAAATGCATACTTGTTACAGTGGCCAAAGTTGTGAGACCGAAGAGGTAAAGGAAATAATATTTCTTTCAGATAACGAAAAGAAAGACCAAGAAACCCAAGAGACCGAGGTCTCCGTACAGCCCAATGGGCCTAAGTTGCTAATACTCCGCAAACTGCCCCCTATGAAAATGTCCGTTCACAGGGTGTTGCACGACGACCGGATCATCGAAAGGGCTGATCAACCATTGTTCTACACTTCTACAGACCCCGATTGGTCCTTTTTACGAGGCCCTCCAAAGCGTAAAGCGTGGAAAATCAACAAAGGCCTCGCTTATTTACGTTGGGGACGACCTTACCAGAGCGGGAAAGCGGCGTTTTCATGTCAACATCTGATACAAAAAAAACAGAGGTATATTCGAGCTTATTTCCGAGGTTGTATCGAGGACATCGATATTATCAGGACGATAAACTAAGCCTTTTGTGTAAACATTATTTGTGGGCCGGTGATTTTTCCGAGATTAAACGATATATTTACACAATCTTCACAACATATAGAGTAAATTGGTATCAGGATTACGAATTTCATATTAAAAATCATGTAGGTCAATTGAAAACAGGTCAAAATATGAAATATTGATTTTTACATATTCGGAAAGTTGATTTAAAAATAATATTACTAAAAAACTAAACAAATAAGATTTTTAAAATATTTTTTGGTCTAATGTAACTTGGAATATTCTCGATCAATAGCATCTGAAATTACAAACAATTATCGAAAAATAATGAAGTTACATGACAACAAAAAATTTAAATTAAAAATTAAAACTATAAAAATATTTGTTAACATTATACTCAAGTTTATACTGTGGAATTCGAATAAAACAACATAAATATCATAAATAGCAGTCCTGTACCCTTAATTTAACACGTAAAACATTGGTATGCATTTTGGAAACACATATTGTGCGCTATATTTTCTGATTGGTGTGCTCTATATCTATAAATGTATAAAGGTATATCTTGAAATTATAAAGTGTTCAAATTTGAAACATATAAATTCTATATTTGTCTTAAAAAAGCGGGCAAATACAATTATTTATCCCATAGATAGTCTATATTTGCATCATACATAGAAGAAATATAAACCGTATTCCATAGACTATCTATATTTATTAGGATACAGCTATCATATCCAATGGTTAATCATTGAATATGACTTCCGTATTCAATGGTTAGTGATATCTATGGTATAATTTTAAAATAATATATCTAAATGTTGACAACTAATGATATTTATTTTGGTATTTATACCCAGTGTTTAAATTTAATATCATACGAGCTAATGGATAACATCTCATCATCCCAAGAAAAAATAATACAATTCAATAAAGACACCCAAAATTATAATACTAAAAAGAAAACCAAAGTGGATATTGATAAATTCCGAGATTATTTAGCAAAGGTGAAACAAATTGAAGACCCAATTGAAAATATTGAGCCATGAGCCACCTGAATTGTCAAAGTTGTTGTTATGGATTATTGTTGATTATTTTATGGATTTAAAAAAAACAGATGGAGAAGATTATGAACCAGACACCCTGTCATCATGGCTTCATTCCATAAAAAGGCACTTAATTGAATGCAAACATTAGACAGATATCATGAAAATTCTGTTTTTTTTTCAAAATTCATTTCATCAAACCTTGACAAGTAAGTAAAAGGTACTGAAGGCTCTAGATAAGGAAAATCGACCTAATAAATCTGAGGAAATAACTACAAATGATTTACAAAATCTTAGTGGAATGGAATCTTACCTGATGGGGACAGCTTCAAGCTTCGGTTTTTATTAACAGTTCGCAATTATTTGGCACATAAGGTCAGCAAGAGCATATTAAACTTAAATGGAGTGATCTTAAATTGAAAGTTAGTGATTCAAGCAATGAATATTTGCAATTCACTTTCAGCAAGAGAATAACCAAAACATGACAGGGAATTTCAAAATATATGTTGAAAATGACCACCATAAATATTTTGCTCATGTGGAAAAGAGGACATTGATCCAACGCAGGTATCTGTCCTGTTGAAGCATACAATACCTTTAAAGAATACAGATCTGACTGCCAAAAATTGTTGAAAATGATGCTCCAAAATCCAAACTGTGGTATTAAAAAAGAAAAAATCTAGGTATTCATAAAATAGGTTCCATGATGAAACAATTGTGTATTGCTGGAAACATACACAGTCGTAAGATGAATCAAGGTTTGCATTGTCACACTATACAACTGTTAAAAAGATCAAAAGTTGATTCCTTGAATATTATTCAACTCACAGGTCATAAAAACCTTTAGTCATTAAATGAGTAGGTATGATGACTGTGATCTAGCAATGCGGCAAGAAATGGCAAACACTATAAGTGCTAAGAAACCAAATGTTGAAGCCAATATATACAGTTCTGAATAAAAGACTGGGTATACAATTATAAAAAATTGCAGATACTGACACTGTTAAAGTTAGTGTGCACATTGCACTCAATTATGGTTTTTGATTGAAATTTCTTGTAATTAAAATTATTTCAATGATTATACATGGAGGAATAGAAGTGACTGGAGTGTGTATGAGAGGTAAATCTTAACCAAAAATCTACATTTTCCAACCATTTAAAATTTTATTTTTAAAATATTAAAAGTATTAAAATACAAAATATACATCATTGTACATATAATATATAAAAATTACATTATAAACTAATTGTTAAGTGTTTATTTTTTTACAAAAATGTTTTTACCGGTACTATAATATTTATACGTATTGCATCAAAATAAGGAAGCTAGTCCAATCAGATAATAGGAAATTTGTACTTAGTATCTATAATTAGTAACAATGAAGGAATATTCCACCATTATTCTATTTATAGAATGTGCTTCCCACGCATGTTGTATTATTATAATGTATTGATTGAATTAGTTTTGTTGTTCGTGTTTTGTTGTAGGTACATCTTTTTATAAACATCATGCCTGATAGATGTTGTGTGCCAGGTTGTAGGTCTGGCTATGGTACATCAAAACTACCCTCCGGATTACATTTATATTCAATTCCTATATCGGATTATAAATTGTTTGAACGCGCTATACCTCGTGAAGATTTTGTGATCACCAAATCAACTAGGATATGTTCAAAACATTTCGAAACATCTTGTTTTACAGTAATATCCAAAGACACAAACAAATACAGAAAATCGGTTAGAAACAGACCACGTCTTCTTCCCGGTAAACAACCAACCATTTTCCCCAATTGCCCTACATATCTATCAACTCCAACATCTCAACCACGCTCAACTGGTACATCCGCTGAATACCGCCGCCAACCTATTGCCCCCTTAGACATAAACGAAGAGCTACACCATCATTTGGACAACTCGGAAAAAATCACCAGTATTCAAATGTTATCGGATACAATTTCTCCTCCAACTAACTGCGTCAAACATCTTATCGAACATCACAGTCTATTATTCATTTATTTTGATACGGATTTTAAAGAAGTTTTATCAAAATTTACAGTGTTTGATGATCTTACTTTTTCAACGACAATTAATGACCTAATAATTCCCCCGCAGATATTCAACACTCTCCTGTCATCTCCAAACAAATTATCTTACATGTCAGAGGTATCCAATTGTTTATCTTTACTTTCTTCAAAACATGGCGATTGTGATCCTATCCTTCTCCTCAAACAAGCTATATCATATTTATCTAAATATTCTGAATATTCTGATGAGGATCTTATCCCTTTTTTGATCGAACAATTGAACCTTGTAAATGTTGCCCCTAGACATCGTCGATACAGTCCTCTCACGTACAGACTTGCTTATCAGTGGAGGAATTCTAGCTCATCGTGTTACAAACAACTACATTCCTTATTCAATTTACCCACTATCAATACCCTTAATCGTGTCTCATCTAACATCTCATCGTCAGCTAACGACGAATATCTTAAACTGCGAACTGCCAAATTATCCGAAAAAGAAAAAGTAGTGACCTTGATGATTGACGAAATCTATACTTCGGAGAAAGTTGAGCTGAATGCTAAAGGGAATATAGTTGGTGTCACGGATGAAGGTGAGCCATCTAAAACTATACTAACTTTCATGGTGAAATCAACCCACGGTAAATTCTCGGATGTAATAAATCTGGTTGCCATCCGTACTTTAAATACATCTGCCCTGTCTTCACATTTCAATCAGGTACTTCACTTTCTATCCAAATATTTACTTATCCAAGTGGTATCTGTTGACAATCACTGTATAAATCGTTCTTTTTTTTCGTCATTATTGCCTGATCCATCTAGTTCAGAAGTATACATCCAACATCCAATTGTGCCCAATGAAAAACTATTTCTAATATTCGATTCAACACATGGATTAAAAAATATTTTCAATAATTTTCAAAGTCGACGCTTATTTAAATTTCCATATGATGGTCGAATCTGTGAGGCTAATTATGCTGACCTTGAACGTATAGTGGAAATTGAATCTGGTCAACCTCTTCGATCAGCTCACAAGCTTTCAAAGTCTCTCTTAAATCCATCTTCAATTGGGAAGGTATCAGCTAAGCATGCACTTGGTGAGTTATATTTCATTTTTTTAATAAATGATGCGTATATGATGTATATATGTTGCACGTAATTTACATTACGTATTTTAATGTAAACTTGATAATTAATTTTCGATGTACTATATGCCTACTGCTGTTTATTTTGAACGTAATGAAAGAACCTACTCTTACATTGATTAATTACGTAATAATAATTAAACTATCTAATTACGTGACTTGTTTTTCAGCTGTGATTGATGATACCACAATTACCTGTCTACGCCTACACGGATATAGTTCAACTGCAAATTTTCTTCAAATGGTCAATCGATGGTGGAAGATCATAAGTGTCAAGACTCCTCGCAAAGGCCAGATGCAACGAGACAAGTATTGTGAGCCAATGACATCAATAGAAGATTGGAAACTAGATTCCCTACGCCAATTCATCATCTTTCTCAACTGTTGGAAATCTACGTCTACAGAAAAAAATCGCAATGGGTTATCTGTTCCAACCTTCAAGTCC
Source organism: Americanaplana fernaldi (assembly GCA_036026455.1). Taxonomy (NCBI): domain Eukaryota; kingdom Metazoa; phylum Platyhelminthes; order Proseriata; family Otoplanidae; genus Americanaplana; species Americanaplana fernaldi. Next base: position 6,807 of record JAYRCC010001117.1, on the reverse strand, counting down.
GTCATTCATACCAGCGAAGCCATGCTTGGTATCGTCCATCATCTTCTCACCAAACATGAATTCAGTTATGTCCTATGTGGTCAGATTATGTCCGATCCAATCGAAAAAAGGTAGGATTATTTATAAAACATTTTTTTATGAAATAGGTATGTCAAATTCAAAACATATTTAATTTAATTTTGATTATTTCATTATATTATATTCTCGGGGTATTTTCCAGCTGAGGAATAACTAACCTGTAGATTATTTATTAACAGACATTAAATTTCATTTTTACTATATAAATTAACCTGTTGGTTAGGTTATTCCTCATCAGTATCAATTACCATTTATTTATCCTCGGCTTTCAGGTTTTCTTGGTATCGTCAATCCTGTGGTGGACAATACTTCATTTCGGTGCGCAATGTTATGTATTCCGAGCGAAGAATTAAGGCGATTATGCTGTTGAAATCAGGCGTGGATTTATCATCAGTTGGTCCTGGAAGTGTTGGCGGAGATTCTAATTCATCATCAATTCAATCGGATGTTGATGCTATTAACAACCTTCTTATAGGGTGGTCTCCAAGTGACATTGATGAGATATCTTCTGATGACAGCAACATCATTTTTGCAGTGGCTGGATATGTTACCAAGTCAGTTACTTGTCAATGTTTTTCTCCTCCAGATTGTAGTCACCAACGTAGTTATTTTGACGCAATGAATCGCGGTGGTTGGACTGAACCACAGGACACTGTACTTTATATATGTATGATTTCATCTGTGGCTTTTCAGTATTTACTTTTATCCAATAAGTGTAAACAATTTTTATCTTTACATAACCACCGTTCAGCATTTGTTGAAGTAATGACAAGTTTCTTGCTAAAAGACTTCCCATCTCTTACACAGTGTAAGCATATTAAGCTTATTTTGTATACTTTTTTCAATTGTTTGGCCAAAAATTTCACAAAAAATATAAATAATGAGATTTTGACTAAAAAAAGTGTTGGATTAAAAAAAATTAGTAAACTGTTGTCACAACACACGTGTTGACCTTCAGGTACATGATACTATTAGTATAACTAGTATATAAATATGTTTTTTTACAATTAGGTGCTATAATGTTGTCACAATCACACATGTTGACTTTCAAGTACATGATACTATTATAACTAGTATAAATATGTTTTTTACAATTAGATGCCATAATGTATGTATATTTTGTATATAAGTTGTATATAATTTTGTATATATTTATATAATTTTTGTATATAAATATACCTATCATCTTAAATACGTAAAAATACTCCCATAAAATGATTGTTATGTTTTACTTTAATATTAGCCTTAATATTAATGGACGGAAAGTGTAGACTAGGGAATTCCCGTAAACACTCCAGTCACTTCTATTCCTCCATGATGATTATAGTTTAGTGGAATATGAATTAGATTTTTCAAAAATGGGTAAATAGTTATGGTTAGGTATCTATGGGATAAATATTTTATTACATATAACTAGATAGTTGACTACAGCATGTGTCTAAGTTCGTTTTCAATATTGTGATTTTTTGTATTCCACTTGTCTTTGACTTGTGGAATACATATTCACAATATTTCAGACTCAATAGATATATGTCATGTTCAACAACTATCTATGTGATAACGGATAGTATGCGATTACTGAGAATGGAAGAATACTAAATTCAAGGGCAGGTGGATGTCTTTTAGTAGAAACATTTAATGTGAACCACATTTTCAATTTTAATTGTGCTTATAATGAAATCATTTTGTAGTGCAGATCCGGTAATCTGTAAAATCCTAACTAGTAGAATTGGTAAAATCCTAACTATTTATTTTTTGCATAACTAATTTTTGTTAGGCGATATTTTAACCATGATAATCTGTGGCAGCACTTATAATGAAACTTATTATAACCATTTATTATAATTAAGATTATGAAATATAACAAAAACAATTTATTTGTTAAGTTTGATAAAAAAATGCTATATTTTTTGAAAAGGTGAACATTTTCCAGTTTTATATATTTTTTTCTCATTTCTTATAAACATTTACTTTTGATTGTAATGTGTAATTATAAGGTAAGTATACCTGTATATGAAATTGCGAAGGTTTATTGATAATGAGAAACATGCTATGACTACTAATAGTATACATATTTGGCATTAAAACATCATATTTCAGAACCCATTTAAAATTGGTTAATCTTAATGAACTGTTCTATAATTTTGGAAATCTGCTCATTTGTATATAAGAAGTAATATATTACAGTTTAAAGCAGTTCTAAGAAGGTCACTCACAGCATTTTTTCAGTCTTGGTTGATTTACCAAAGAATGGCCCTTCTTTATTAATAGAAATTCGAGTATCCAATTTATAATTTGTAATGTACATTCCCTTGCATATTTTCATTTATTTTGTCAGGATTCTCTTCTGTCACGTTTTGACTTGCTATTCATTGTTCTCGACATGATGGACCCCGAGTCAGACCGCGCCATCTCAGAACACGTGCTCAGAATGCACCGATATCGTGGCGCCAACGAGGCCGATGGTGAAGCTCTTCCTCTTCAAGCTGTTGATACTCTCCTGAGCACAGACCAAGGCGGGGAGGCTGAAGCTGCCCAGCAGGACGAGGAGATGGAAGATGATGGTGCAGGGGATGATGAGAATGGTATCTTTGAGCAGCACAACCAGATGCTCCATGGGGGCAGACCTCCAGCTGAAGAGAGAGAAGAGCAGCCGCTAGGACGAGGAATGCGCAATAGACGACCACCACCCGAAGAGGATAGGTATGTAAATGAATCTCCAACGAAATTTAACACTTTTAACGTGTATAGAAAAAGCAAGTGTTTATTTTGTGACACCAGTTTATGAAAGACTATATGAATTTATCTGATAATAATGATTAATTAAGAAGCTTGATCATATTATATACTTTATTTTAATTGGTTAAATTTCATTATTCAATATTTAAAACATATTTGGGCGAGATTTAATAATATAGCCATTACTCTTCTTACATCAAATATTGTCTACCAATTCAATGTGTTGATACCCAGACAGGATAAACCTTTCAACTCATAATTAAATATTGATTTTAAAGAATTGTTCGCAATCATGAAATGGAATTTTATTGCTATTCAAAATAATTTATTATTGAAACTGAAGTTCGGCCGTTGGAATAGAAATCGGCATTGTTTCTAACATAACACTTTCATCATATACATAGTGGGCCAGAATTCATGGGCACATTTCAATTCTCATTCCACCCTCAGCAATACACTTTGATTTCTATAAAAGCAAGATTGCGACGGGCTGTCTCTGATGAATATGTTGAACGCCGTGTGGAGACATGCGATACTCTGCTTGGTTTATTTGACGATGGGCAGATTAATCAAAATTCACTTTTTAGCAGCCGTGTTAACCTCCATAATTGTGTAATGTGGGCCACGTAATATACACATTTCACCGTAGATAAGGATTTTCAAGCGCGGGTCAAATGGTTTGGGCCGCAATTTCATCACACGGAATTGTTGGTCCCATATTTTTCGAAGGAAATATTAATGCCAGAAATTATCTGAATTTGCTTTGATCAATGGAGTGAATTGGTTTATGCAAAATGGGGCAACTGCCCATTATGCTGTTATTGTTCGCAATGCGCTTGATGAAAATTTCACCTCCAACCGCTACATTGGAAAGTGTGGTCCTATCGAATGGACCCCTAGGTCGCCTGACGTAACCCCTTACGACTTTTTCTCGTGGGGTTTAGTTATGGGAGAAGCCCCGGGACTCTTCATGATTTGAGAAGCAACTGAACTACAATTCCTGTTGAAATATGTAAAAGTAGAAGTGTTAGATCTCAACTGCAAGAGTATAGCTTCCGATGGACAGTAATTTGAGTATTTAATTGTATATAATTGTTATATATGTACGTTTTTATTACTCATTTATAATTTTGCTCATTAAATAAACTTTTTTAGTATACAAAGAATTAATAATATATATAATTTGAAAAGTGCCCATGAATTCAGACCTATGATGCCGATTGTGTATACATCGATAAATACAAATAATAACATTTGTAACTACATACATACATAGTTTTGCAGTTTGAAAAAAATCTTCATAATGATTTGCAAAATCAAATATACGTGGTTCTGCCTGATGATAGTTGAGCTATTGTTGATGTAGACACCTACCGACCCTATTCCACAGGGAAGCAGTGCAACGACTCTGCTTATCAGCTGTTCAGATTGTAATTTTAATACATTTCGTGTCTATTGAATTCGATTACACTATAAATTATTTAACAAATAGACCAACTTGTTGCTCGGAAAAGGATTAATTCCGTGTGCATATAGCAATATTTTGTCTAAACTTTCTTTCAGTCGAATTTTCACACTCAAGTTTATCCAAAAGTATATCCATGTTGCCAGACAAATGAAACCTATTCTGTCCCGTGAAGCCAGTACTCTACTGGCAGAGAAATACTGTGAACTGCGCAGTCAGGACAACTCAGGCGATGGTGGTGGAAGGGGAGGCAATGTGCGTAGAACTCAGCCAATCACTGCAAGAACATTCGAAACTCTAATCCGGTTAGCTACTGCTCATGCCAAAGCTAGAATGGCCAAGGTTGTGTCTGCCGAAGATGCCGAAATGGCGGCTGAATTAGTTTCCTTTGCAATATTTAAGGTAATAATAATTTGTTTGTTGATTGCCTGTTCATTCCTATATGACTGTTTTTGTGTAACCCCGCTAATTTTTATTGGTTCATGTTTTTATCCATATTTAGGAGGTTCTGGAAAAAACACGTCGTAAGAGACAAAGAAGTGGAGCCAGCGATGATGAAACATCAGAGGATGATGATGGCGCTGAACCACGGGAAAAAACAAAGAAACCGAGCAGAAAGCGAAAGTAATATTTTTATTAATTGTATTACTTAAAAGTAGTATATTGAATAAAATATTAAATTGTATTATTTAATTTAATTTGAATACTAATATAATATATTTATTTATTTATTTATAAAACATATTTATAGTGCGCTTACAAGTAAAATAGATACTTCTCTAAGCGCAAGGAATTATTAAAACTGGAGTTTATATTAAAACGTTTAGATATGGTTACTTTGTGTTAAAAGCCCGCCAAATGTTTAATAGACATTTCTGTAGTTTATGTAAAGGAGAAACCACCGAGTTTTAAAATTCTGAATTAGAATGCACACCAGCGAAGCTGGAATGCCAAAATTCTTGTAATTTCGAGATAAATTAACATTCCTTCACTAAAAAATATATTCGCTAATGTAATCCCATTTTACAATCCTTTGTAATTGATTATTTCATATTTGAACGCTTCTCCTAAAAATTTGAAAATTTGGAGGTCGCTTAAATTATGATAAATTGACAGTTTATATTTTTATAAAATTAATTGATGTTTATGGCATTCTAAAATTCTCTGATAATCATGATTAATTTCATAGCTCTTTATTGCATTGTTTGAATTAAAAATATTAGTATAAAAAAACATACATGAATATCGAATACTTTTAAAATGCCAAAAACATTAAATTGTGGCATGGTAAAAAATAAAATTATCTACACAACTCGTACAAAGCTATGCCTCATGATTGAATTCATCTCGATTAACAAACAATGAACTCGCCCTACGGGGCTCATGCATAGACATGTTAATCTCGAAGAATGCAATAAAGAGGCATATTTTGTAATAGTTGTGTAAATAACTATTATTATAATATTATATACATATTTACATAAAATAATTATTTTTATTATTATTTTCACATTTTCGGGTCATACTTTTTTCTGCCATTTTGTAATTATAGGATTGAACTAAACGTTTCTCCACTGGCACCAAATATTAAATTTTTTTGTTATTTTCAAATATTTTAACTGATTGCAACTTTTGAAAAACATTTGGTTGTTCAGAAATATATCTATCTACAAATTTACAACATTTTTGCAAATCATATCGACCCTTTTTAATTTTTGTGACAGCTATTTTCTTATTGAAAATATTATTTATTATCTAGTTTAGTTGTTGCTACCTAACTATTAGGTAACAATTACCCACGAAAATGAAAAAGATTTATATTTAATATAAAACGTATGTGTTATTATTAATATAATATACGTAGTTGGTTACCAATGTCATTGTTGTCAGCAAAGACATCCCGCGGCTGTGCCACTTCTGGAAATTATTGTGCATCCAATTGCTTGAAGTGACGAGCCACGTTGTTGTACATCACACAAGCCGCCGCTAACACTTTATCAAGTTTATCTAATTTAGTTCGAATGGACGTTGGAGAACTTGGCACCTATTTTTTAGAATGTCATTAGTCTGGTCAATGATAACTCTAGCAGCACAATTATGACGCTGAAATTGACTTTGCTGAGGAGTCAGCTGAATGGTGGCAGGATACGACGTTAGACACCACGATCGACAAGCGTAGCCAGAGTCACCAATGAGACAAATAAAACCTTGTAGATCTCGCATTGGATTGGGTACAGATGACTCAGACATCATGACTCGAGCATCATGAGTAGATACATCAAAATAAATATTTTTTATATACGTTTATTACCCTGCAGTATTCAATACATTTTAATAATAAACATGTTTTCTTTAATTCAGAATTTATCATTTTCCGAAAAATATGGCTCTAAATATCTTATCTGACATACACAGATCTGAGCTGCTGCTAAGTAGAGAGCGATGCTCTCTACTGGCACAGCTTAGATCCGACGCATGCCCCCGTCTCAACAAATTCCAACACCTCATCAAAACAGACACCCAAA
>JAYRCC010000007.1:0-12239 GCA_036026455.1 Americanaplana fernaldi | reverse complement strand
ACGCATGAGTTCATGTGTTCCCAATTTATTGGGAACACGTGGATGCGTTCCGTCATGTGTTCTATGTGTTCCCGATGCGTTCTTTTTTTTACAGTGTATAATTTAAAGATATAATTTGGATTTTAAATGTTAGATAATATTGAAAATAATATATTGATATGCAATTAGTTATTTTAAAACAAATATTATACTTTATTTTTCTTAAAAATGAGGATTTTTTTTCAAAATTAAACAAAAATGAAAAAATATTCCCTATCCTTTAATATATAATATTAATAAAAAAAGTTCTATGCATCGAAAAAAATGCCACCCTAATTTTTTCAAAAGCTTATGATACCTTCTTACAAAATCAAGGGAGTTTTTGTTTATAACTATAAAAACACGAATACTTGAATATATGAAAATATGCCTACACTAACAATCAAATACAATCGATGTGATTCAAATTGTTAATTGTGATTTATTTCACTGTTTATGAATATAACGCTGTCTCAATGCGACAATAACACATTTAAAATGTAGTAACACTTGGTTTCGCAATAAAATAAGTATGTGATATACGAATGTCTCTACAATTTTTGTATGTGTAATACATAATAAATAATTTCATATACATTTTGCAAAATTAATCATATTCAACCATATGTTAAGCATTTAAAATCAAATGAATTAAGTGTATGAAAAATTACTAAAAATGACTTTAAATGGTTGTTATGGTTTAGTTTCATTTGGTGTTGGCATTTAAGCATCCGTATCTAACTATTATACGTAATATGTATTTCATAATACGGCATAACTAGCAACTAGAATCTCACCGTTCTGAAGGCATGTGAGTGGACCACCACTATCTCCAAAACATGTAGACATTCCACCTTCCATGTAACCGGCACATTGCATTTCCGATAAAATCGTTTCGTTGATTTTACTATATCCGGACTGGCAAGTCTCGATATCGATGAGAGGCAAATCCACTGCCAACAGTTTTGATGGCAATACATTGGAAATACTTGATGATTGGCCCCATCCAGAGCTCTGACAGAAGGCATCGGGCTGTGGGGGAAAGTGCAGTGATGGCAGGCAAGCTGGTCGTACATAGTCATTGAATTGTATTCCTTCGTCAAACTTCGATTTAATACGAATTAGTGCTATATCAGCCATTTTTACCAAAACTGAAATATTATATATATTATATATAATTACTAGTATAAGCGTAGTTTACTTTTTGGTATTGAGGAAGTTCATTTTGTAATCGAAACTTTTATTTGATTTTCATGACAAACAATTTAAGTACAAATTGAATTAGTAAAACAAAACTCAAATAACTACACTCCCCAAAACAAAGGAGTAGAAAACAGATATCCAAATAGTATTCAACATACATAGTTCATAAAATATTTTTAAAAAAAATGATTTTAATATACATGCAAAATGTGTGATCAAAAAGTTAATAAAATAAATACCAAAAGCTTTGATTTTCTTATATGAAACACAAAAACATGTGCTTAAAAGTTGGAAAAAAATACATATAATATCAAAAGCACATAATATAGGAGTTAATCAGAAGACAGTTTGTTACATTCAAGAGGAATGAGTAACTTGGGAGATCTTCTTTTAACACGATTCTTCTTCCTCCAGGAGATAGCGTTGTAACATCGACTGATCGACATTTCCCATCGGCACTCGTATGCAATTCATCCACCTTGCCAATCTTCCACATCAACCTTGGAAATCGAGCATCTTCAACCAAGACAATGTCATCCTTTGATATGTACTTTGAACCTTGCGATCGAATGGCCACGTTGTGATGTTCTCGCAATGATTGTAAATACTCCTTTCGCCACGAGTTCCAGTAGGCATTTCGCATTTGCTTGAGAACCTTGTACCAAACTGTGATGTCAGGTGGAGCGATATCTTTGGGACAATTCTGTAGAATGTCTGACCAAGAAGGAGGTGATGTCAAACTTCGTCCAAGTAAAAAATGAGCAGGTGTCAAAACTTTATCGAGTTCATTATGGGATGGCACATAAATTAATGGGCGTGAATTGATACAGGCTTCAACTTCAAAGAAATAGGTTGTGATTTCATTAAATGTTAGTGAAGTTCTACCCACAACTTTGTAAAGTGTCACTTTGATGGATTTGATTAACCTTTCGAAGAAACCACCAAACCACGGTGCCTTTTCAACATTGAATTGCCATTTGATAGTATTATCTGATATATATTTATTGACACAATTATCTAGAACTAAAGACTTAAGAAAGTTTCTTAACCTAGTAAGCTCACCAGCCACTAATTTGAAAGTTTTAGCATTGTCAGACACAATAAGAACTGGACAACCCCTTCTAGCAATGAAATTTCTCAAAGAACAAATAAAACTAACTGCAGTTAAATTAGTAAGGATTTCAATATGAATAGCTCTACTTACACCACAAGTGAACAAACAAATATAAACCAAAACATCTTTCTTAGAATCAGATTTATAATGAAATGGTCCTGCAAAATCAACACCAATATGAGAAAAGACTGAACTAGTTTGAACTCTCCAGCTAGGTAACTGAGACATAGGAGGAAGTTTATAAGATTTACCTTGAATTTTAGTACATTTTATACACTTAGAGACAGTCAGTTTAGCAACCTTTCTCCCTTGGGTAACCCAAAAAAATTCCCTAGATTGAGCTAAGGTACTAGATATACCCATATGACCAATATCAATGTGAGCTTTGTCCATGATTAATTTAGAGAGATTTGACTTGTGAGACAACAGAGGTAAAACATTCAGCGAATTAATTGTTGGATCTGAAGACATGCCAATTCTTCCTTTGATAAATATGATATCTTCATTCAAAGTGGGATTCAGATTTTTGTATTCTCTATTCAGGATATTTGATTCCAAATTTTGTCTCAATTCACCAAATGTATCTTTTTGAGAAAGTTTAACTGCCATCATCTCTGCCTTGACTATCATTTCAGGAGTTAGCAGGTAAGTATTTTTCTGTTGACCTTTACATTTATTCAAAAACAACTGCATGTAAGCAATGACTCTTATAGTCTTGCGAAAGGTACTGAATCTACTGAAGAAAAACTGAGAAAAAGAATTTTCTGGTACAACATTGGCTACTAGAGATGACATTTTAACTTCAGAATTGATTTCATTTAATTCATCACTAGACATAGCAGAAAAAGTAATTTTATCTGTCGAAAAATCCATGTCCTTCAAAATGATGAATCAGTAAAGAATGTAGAATTTTTGAAATTAGCTTCCATCTTTCCTCTTGATGAAAGATCAGCTGGATTTGATTCAGATTTGCAATAATTCCAATTTTCTTTGTTGACATTTCTATTCACTTCATCAACTCTGTTTTGAACAAAACAATTCCAAACTTTGTCATTACAAATCCAGGCTATAGCTACCTTGCTATCACTCCAGAGTTGATAAGAATTGAAATGATAAGCTTCATGTACAGATTTAACTTGTTTGGATAGAAGAACACAAGCAACTAATTCTAATCTTGGAATACTTAATTTCTTCAAAGTAGCTAAATTGGTTTTTGAACAGAGGAGCTGAATATCTCCATTACTTGATTAAACATAAACATTAGCAGCAACAGCCTTTCCAGAAGCATCACAAAATCCATGTAAAATTGCAGTGTTGTCTGAACCAACAAATCTAGGTATGCTAATATCCATAATATTAGCTTTCAAGAATTGCAAAATATTCAACCATGATTGTTCAAGTTGTATTGGTAAAGTATCATCCCATTCTAGTTTGAGTTTGTGTGTTTCTTGAATTATGATCTTCAAATTTATTGTGATACAGGAAAGAAACCCCAGTGGATCATAAATAGAAGCTGCGAAAAATACAATTTGTATTTTTGTCAACTTTGAATTTGTTTCTGTTAATTTGATCATTGGTTGTATTGTATCTGTATGTGGATTCCATGGGATGCCTAGAACTTTTGAACAAGTTGTGTCAATATCAAATCCTTTAGATTCAAGAGCATTTTTCACATTGGTATTATTACTACACCATTTGTGACATTCAAATAAAACCTTCTTGAGACTGTCATTTACTTCTTGTGATACTTGAATAGCTTCAGCTTCAGTCTCACACCCATAGATCATGTCATCAACATAGAAGGAATTGATGATTTTATCAAAATATTCAGAATCAGACAGAGATTTTGTGAAATGTATTTTCAAAACTCCATTCAAAAGAAAAGGAGAGCTCTTCAAACCAAACATAACTCTACAAAATTGATAAATACACATTTCTTTAGAGGAGCAATCTTGAATCCAAATAAACTTCAAAATATCTTGATATTTTTCTTGAACTTCAATTTGTAAAAATGCTTTGACAAGATCTGTTACAACAATGATAGGATCACATCGAAATGTAATGAGCAGATTGAAGATAAGTGGTAGTAGATTAGGACCCTGCATGAGACAATCATTCAATGATAGGAATCTCTGAGACATCTTGCATGAACCATCATAGACCATTCTAATTTTGGTTGTTGATGCAGACTGTCGAATAATTGGATGGTGTGGTATATAATGTTCTTGATTTTCAGTTTCATTTTTGCATTTCTTGATAATTCCTAACTTCAGTTGATGTTCAACAATATCATGGTACTCAGCTAACATGTTAGTTTTGTCTAATTTAGTCAAAAGTTTGTTGAATCTGACAATAGCAATATCTTTATTAGATGGTAACTTTGAAATATTTTCTTTCAATGGTAATGGAACAGAATATCTATTTCCTTTCAATTGAATTCTGTTCTTGAGTTCTTCATAAGTAGTTTCATTATCAGCTATATTTAGACCAAGAGACTCAAGATTCCAACATTTTTCAAGATTTCTATTGACATCAGCTATGCTAAGACAACTAGCAGTAGAATGTGAAGAATGAGTGGTAGAAATAGGACCTGACAAAATCCAACCCAGAACTGAATTTGTAATAACTGGGTTTGAGCCTTTCTTTGTTTCAGGGAAGACAAAACTATAATAATAGTCAGCACCAATTAGGATATCAATTTTTAGTGATGATTCATGAGAAATATTAGCCAATTCCAATTTTTGTAAATGTGGAATTTGTTTGGCTATGTGCAATGGAATATTGCTAATATTACTAGTTATGTGATCTGTAATTCAATGGTTCCTGAATTACCATTTATACCAAGTTTGACTCTATCAATATTTCTTTCATTTATAGATTTACTACCAAAAACAGAAACATTGATATCAACAGAATCTAATACTTCTAATGATAATTCATTCTTCAAATTAGTAGTGATATAACTCTTTTGACTTCCAAGATCAAACAAAATATTGACTGGACATGTATTATTTGACTTGACATTAAGTGCACTAGCAGATGCAAGTTGCAATGCAATAAATGAATCATTATTTTGACTGCACTTAACTGACTTTTTTCTCTCTCTGCTGAACAAACAATTGAAGAACTTGTTTCAATATTCTCTGTTTTTGAATCTGGTTCAGAGTCAAATTGCTTTTTACATAATGCAGAATGATGTGCTGCTTTGCAATAATAACAATAATGTTTTGTCTTGCAGTCTTTTGAAATATGTCCCTTTGACAAACATTTAAAACATCTACCAGATTTCTTTACAAAATTGATTTTGTCTTGTAATTTCATGGTGTGACATTCCCATGATCTGTGATTTGATTGACAAAACAAACAATCTTTAGCAAAAGAAGAGTTAGAAGTTTTGTTCACAGAGACTAAATTAGAAGAACTAAATGATTTCATACCCTTTTGAGGTGCTTTTTCTTCCTGCATGTTGGAACTAGTACTAATAGTACAGTGTTGGATGAATTCTTTGTTAAGCAATAATTGTTCAATAGCTTTCATTATATTATCAAGATCTAATGCAAGAGAAGTTGATTCAATTTTGTCAAATAGTTGATTTTTGATAAATTTAGGCAAATGATTCAATATAATTGTTGCAAACATTGAGTTATATTGGTCTGGTTGGATACCTATATTAGATAATAATCGACAATGGATAATGACATGGTCATAAAAATAACGCAATGATTCAATAGTTGATGTAATTGGAGGCAAAGTAACTAATTTATCATAGATCAATTTTTGCTGGACATCTTTGCTACCACATCTTTTTTGTAACAAATCAATGCCAATAGAGTAATTATGGTCCGAAGCTTGTAAGCCTATGATTAATTTGGTTGCAGATCCTTTTAAACAGAAAAACTTTTGAATATTTGGTAAATCTTGAGTATGTATAGTATTTTTGAAAGTGTCCCAAAAGGTAGAAAAATGCAAATAATTACCATCAAAATATGGTAAACCAATTTTAGGTAATTTGATTGATGATTTAGAAACAGTGTTTTGTCTTTGACTCTGAGTATTATTTTGGGATAAATGAACAGGAGGGTGAGAAATTGCTTTTTGACTGTTTATTGACTCTACAATTCTGCTGGATAATGCTAAAATTCTTGCAAAATAGTCATTTTGCTTATCTAGTTCCTTCTCTAAACTATCAGTTTCATCAGCTAACTTATCTAGTTATCTAGTATTAAAGAGCTAATGGTTTCAAATTTGGTTTTTATATCTATAAGGTCGTAAAAATAAGCATAATTGAAATGGCTGTCTTTTGCATCTAAAATGCCTATGCGACCTAGAAAACCTTTTCGCCTATTAACTAATTGAGTTACAGTAAGTTCTGAGTCTGACATTTTTTAGTAGGTACTTGAACACTCTAAATGTATACCCTTTATATACAACTGTATCAACAATTTATGCCGGACAAGTCTCGGGGCATTATATAATTACTAGTATAGGCGTAGTTTACTTTTTGGTATTGAGGAGTTCATTTTGTAATCGAAACTTTTTATTTGTTTTTCATGACAAACAATTTAAGTACAAATTGAATTAGTAAAACAAAACTCAAATAACTACAATATTGGAATTTATTTATTTTACTTATAAATTGCTATTATAATTACAATATCCTGCCGGATCATATATTATTTCAAATTAAAATCTCCTTCATGCCACAACTTATATTAATCATCAAAGTAGTTAAAAATATTGGTCGTTATGAACGTACCAATGCGGAATAAAGTGAGAATAGTTTATTCTAGAATATAACTATTATATAATACATTTTTCACTACTTACAAGTAACAGAAATGCTATAAAAAATATTTTATTTTTATAAATTTATATTTCTATCATTTTTCCATTTCTTTAGGTCTCGATTATCTCAACAAAGCTCTAGGACGTCTAGCAGAAGCTGCCTACTGTCTGCATGAATTCGAGGCCCAGTCTTTCATCCCCTATCTTGTCATCAAGGCGGGGGACCCCAAGGAGAACATTAGGAAAGATGTGAGATCGCTGTTCAAGTTGATCTGTCAAGTGTATCCAGCCAATAAGTTATGCACCCATCTCATGGAGGGGACTAAGACTAAAGTAGCTCGACAGAGGCAAGGTGAGTCTATTTTTCTCCTAGATATTCCAAAGTTGTCTTGAATGCAATACGTGTTTTCTGGTTGAATATGAGCTCATGTCTCTCTTGTGAAATGATATTATGGCATGCGAGTCTTGAATATAGATAATTATATCTATGGTTCGCAACCAATGATGATTAATATGTCAGGCCATCGATATCTAATGTCAAAATCATAGAGATCGGATAGGTAGGTAGATCTGATCTCTATGGCCAAAAACAAGCGTAATTATAGGGGACACTATAAATTGATTTGATGGTGTCGGTAAGGAAGACAGGTAAAGTCTAACCCCAAAATAATGGGGGAAATGACTACTATAAAAGGATTTACTTTACTATTGGTAATAAAGTATTAGATAGCACTTCTCATTACATAATAATTAATGAAATGTTAAATCTATAATATGATCGTCTTGTTTATTCCCCTACTCACCCACTCAACACAGAATGTCTGGAGGAGCTGGGCTATTTGATTGACCAATACGGTGTAGAAGTCTGTCAACCCAGTTCTGCAGTGGCTGTCAAACTGATAGCAGCTCAAATTGGGGATCGTGACAGTGGTGTGAGAACGGCATCCTTGAATACACTGGTGACTGTGTACAACTTTATTGGAGAATCCATCTATAAGATGACAAACCACGTGAGACATTTTGCGTGTATATATTTGAGTTCAGTTAGTTGTAGGTTGCACAAACATTGCACAAACCTAAATCGTCAGCTCCTAAATGGGGATTTTTCAGGTACAAATTTTGAGCTAAAAATAATGAGCCATTCCTCTGGTGCAAAAAATGTACTGGTATGTTAATCACTTTGTGCGCAATTAATTGCTTAAAAATACTCCGTTTTTAGCATTGACGTCGGTAAAGTATTCTTTCTTATAAATTAAAAGTGCAATTTATACACCAAAGAAATGATTAAGGCTACATATTTAAAAAAAAGTCAAAAGTTGTAATTTTGATAGTCAAATTGTCATCTTTATCTATTTAGGCTTAATTTATTTTAATGATTACTTGCATGCTTGTAGAGTATTTCTCTCTTTCTCCCATGGATGTTACTCATTGAGCTATTTTTCATGATGTGTTAATTTGCTAGTTAAATGAAAAAGACAAATCAATGTTAGAAGAACGAATCAAGAGAACAGGAAAGCTGCGTGGTGACAATGATTCCACCTCCAATTATTCCGCTGCTACATTCACAAGACCTTCATCCAAAAATGAGAGGAGGTATGTTGATTTTTTTAAAAACATTTAAATGAAGCCTCGTAGCTATGAATGATATGCTAGTGGCATTTTCTTCCTTATTTTTATTTATTTATTGTCTGGTACAATTTTGAGAGAGTTCTAGGTATTTTCAAAACTACGCATTTTCAATTGAT
Source organism: Americanaplana fernaldi (assembly GCA_036026455.1). Classification (NCBI taxonomy): domain Eukaryota; kingdom Metazoa; phylum Platyhelminthes; order Proseriata; family Otoplanidae; genus Americanaplana; species Americanaplana fernaldi. The sequence goes on along the minus strand of JAYRCC010000007.1, from coordinate 3,374 downwards.
AGCGAAACTTACTGTATCTGGCTGCCAAAAAGAAGAAAGTCTAGATGTGTATGATATGATAACATGATGTGTGTACGCCATATTGATTGATAGTAAATAGTGTCTTGAACGTGTCTATTATTAGTGTTCATTATTTTTTTAAAAATTTAACCAAGTTAATTACTTATCTTTGTTTGTTTAAACATGTAAACTGCATTCCTGTCTATTTTTATATACTGTGTATTTTATTATAAAGTCTGTGTTCACAAATAATTGTTACTTCCTATACCTTTAAGAAAATTTGTACATATGTACTCATAGTTGATAAGTGGTTGATTGATAGAATATAGTGTCTTAAACTTGTATAAATCGTCTTTATAACCTCCGGGACTCCGCTCCTAGACCCCTGGGGGACTTTGCTATTGCTCCCTACATACGAAAAGAAATTTTTACTGATCTCACAGATCTCTATTTTTCAATTGCTTTTGATGAAAGCGATGGCCTTATGGGCATTGTCATCATATATTTCAAAGAAGGAGATGTTATTGTAACTGTTTATTTACTACTATGGATAACAATAACATAATACCATAATACCATAATTATAATTATATTATTATTGATATCTTATATGTTTATTATATCCAATTATATTATATGAAATACTGATAATTCTACAGATATCAGCTGTTTCTTAGATTGTGATTTGTTAACCTCCTGCGATTTGTTCAATGATTATAGCACTGGCAACACTGTATTCCCCCATGTCACGTGTCTCCTCTACATTGCAGGATGAGTGAGATGCCAGCCCCCACCCAGCAGACCCTCGTACGACCCTCCACGGCGCCCCATGCACCCCCGCCTCCTGCCCGTGCGGCTGCTGTGCTGCCACCTGGCTACCAGTTGGACATCAATGATGACATGGAGATGTCACGTCATGAGATGCCAAGACTCATCCAAGTGGACTCGGATCTCAACGATATCTATAAACCGATCGATAAACCAGCGATCAAGTAGGTGTACAGGCATCGATTCTGATCTCTATGGCTCATAGCGGGCAGGGAACATTTTGTTAATGGTCGGGAAAGTCGGGAAAATAAGAATTAATTAATAAATAGGTATATTAAAAATCAAAGAAAATACAGAGTTTTTTATTATAAATCAAAATTTAACATGAAAATAATGTTATATATTCTCATTCATTCATTTATATAATATATTCTAAATCACATTGCGTCTTATGAAAGTAGTTTCTCAAACAAAATATGTACATGTATTTTAGGATATAATATTCTGAAGGCTCATTTATATGCATTCTAGGTAATAAAACCTCAACATTTTCCAGACAGCGTGTGACTTTATATATATATAGGCTCCACTGCTCGCGTAGCCATTACATGATCACAATGAAGTGATGTTTTTCTTGGCCCGACTGCTACGAACTATGATCGATAAAGTTATAGACCATTGACTGGGTGGCGGGTCTTGATAAGATCAATATCGATTTGTTCGCATTGGTTAATTTGAATTCTATAGTTGGCAGGGTGGTCAAGTTATGCAGAGTTAATTGCCATTCGAGACGAATTCATACAGAATACAGTCTGACAGAGTATTTCACCTATCATAATCTTTTCTTTTCAAAATTTTACTATAAATGAGTATACTTACTTATCAACTACATACAAGAGAAACGAAAGTGAAATCCCTGTTGAACTCACTTATTATGTGCTCAAATGTAGGAATCTACTTGATTTTGTCAATTTATATTATAATTCTGAATAGACACCACAAACCTCTATATTACCATTGATCTACAAACATAGCCCTAACATAGACCTTCACGTCATTCATAATTGATCACAAACAACCTTGAAATATGCATTCCCCAAAGAAGGTCCTTCATGTTTTTGTAGCCATCAATATCGAATGTAATTCTGCCAGAAGAAAACATGCAAAACCATATGTACATATTATTATTATATATTTGCTGTTTAGATCGAATAAAATCTCTATGACAAATGGAATGTAAGAAATCAATATTTTACAATGCCATAAATTAACCTGCCTATACTCAGCTAGCTCATTTATAATAACTAAACAATGACAATTTAACTTTCTGATGATCTACATAATGGACTATTCATTTTAATATTCTAATAATTCATTGTATCTTTGCTTCATAATTATTACTCATTTATTGGTATCTGAATTGGTTTGTCTAGATGGACACACAACGTCATAAACAATATTTTGTTATTCATCGTTTAAATATTTATTATTTAATAGACTAAACTATAAGTAGTGCCTGTAATATTGATTTGCTAATAATGTGAATTGAAACTACAACATGAAAATTTGCCATCTTTTTATCCAATAACCAATCCATCCATCTAGATAACCTAGATCAGATACCAATTGGAACGGTACAATAAGAACATAGGGCTTTTAGGTCGATTTTATTTTTTCGGAATTAGCTATCTATTCATGTTAATCAGAATATTACCTTTAGTTTAAAACGAAAAGCTAGTGAATAGGCAAACAATTCAATTGCCAATACTACGGCTTTTTAAAGAAAATATTATTATTGAGTAAAAAAACAAAATACAATAATTCTAGAAAAATGGTTTTGAAATTTTATAACCATTCTTTGAAGTCACTTTTTTAGTGACGCTAAACTGTAATAATAGACTAATAATATCAGCAAAAAAAATAATTAGCTAAATATAGCGTTACAGCTTATATCGCCTCTCTGGCAAAATGAAAAAGGGCCCTAAGCCCCGTATTCATATTGTATACCGTCACAATGAGTGTTATACCATTATCCTAATATTATTACTCCGACAACTCACAAACCTGCTTATTATATACGGAAATGTGACTGACGTATACTATATATGGCTATTGGTAACTAAAGCGTATGACGTCATAGATGCTCCATACATAAATAGCTGCTTGACCGCCCTCTTGATCTTGTTCTTTACATGACTCTGGATCTGATCCGCACACGCCTGGATGACCTCTATGAAGTGGACAATGAGTAAGATCTCCCTCTCTCTACCTCCCTCCTTGTGATCCAATCAACGCCACCCATTGTTCCCTTCCTGTTCTGTTCCTTTCCTTTCCTTGTGTTAACTTATTCTTCCTACGTGCCATTATTTTATTTTATTTAATCATTGCCTGTCGTGTTCATGATGATGATTGTGTGTCCTGTATTAAATGTTATTTGGTTGGTCATGTAACTATGTATGTGAGTGTGTGTGTTATTGGTTGTCTATATTGTTGGAATGCCGCCTATTGACTGACGGACTTACTTACTTACTTACTGCTTTATTTATTTTGTTGTACATACCGGGTGTCCCAGAAGTAACCGTCGAACATTAAAACTGAAACATTTT
>JAYRCC010000006.1:0-17419 GCA_036026455.1 Americanaplana fernaldi | reverse complement strand
ATCTCGACAACCACGCCCTTTCTGAAAACCAGCTTGTACATTCGGAATTTCGCGATCGAAGTATTGTTCTAGGCGGTCAATTATGATATAGAGGAGAATTTTGCTTGCGTGTGATATTAGGGAAATTGTTCTGTTGTTGGGGCATTCACTTTATATATATATATTTCTATCTGTTGATAATATATTAAATGCCTTTAAAATTAATGGAAAAAATGTTATTTGTAATTTTCATGAATTTTCATATCAGATCTTTTAAATAGCCAAATGTACAAGTTGTGCAACTTAAGACATTCATTCATTTATTACTCCATGCCATAAAAACTTTTTCACCAACATTTTTGATTGAACCTGACTGGGATCCCAGTCTAAAACGGATGTTAATTTTGGTATAACCGCTATATTATTACATTTATATTAATTACAGAATGTGAACATTGTTTTATATATATAATATTATCATGTTAGAAAACCTAGCAAACAATTTACTGATATGATTTTTCATGATTTGTTGAACATATACTAATTACTTCTCTTATTTTTCCAGCTAATTCCAAGCTTCTTGCGCATTGATCTTAGATTTATCATCCAAGTCGTATTTTTGTTCGTCGAGCGAGACAACAAAGGCCTGTGTGTGCCATCCCTATATCCTTCTTCGAATCTATTTTGTGATGAGCCCCCAAAAAATGTTTGTAATGAACGAGCACAGAAAGTTGAAAAAGAGTGTTGCGTAGTAGTAGTAGTTTAACTATTAAGATAATTCTAGGAAACACAACGAGTAAGGTAAGGAACGTTCTTTATTCAGCTGCATGTCACACATGTAATTTACATCGTACGGATACTGAAAGTCTGGCTTTGTTTACATAATAATCAATACTCAAGTAAAACCATAGACCTCTATGGTAAAACAAATAGTAACATCGTAACATTCCTCCTCTATTTAAAAAGATACATAAACTAATAATAAATATAAATACTATATTTACAAATGAAATAAACAAATAGCAAATAATATGTAGAAATATTAATTTTAGTAGTGAGTGTATTATTAAAATAAATGATACAATATAATTATAAAATATAAAATTCGTAGTTACAAATTAAATACACAAATAGCAAATATTACGTAGAAATAGAACTAATATAACAAATTCTATACACAAATAGCAAATAATATGTAGAAATATAACTATACTACTATCTGTAGTGAATGTATTATTAAATGTGTGTAATGTGTGTAATGGCATATTTAATTTTAACAATAAAATATAAATTTGTGAATGTCCTTTTTTCCTCAACAATAATAATATAAAGAAGTGTATCTATGCTACTGATACATAATATGATAACACATGACAATACATATCAAGTATACAGTTGTTTATTTGCCCCTGTATTAGGACGCAAATTATATCTGGATTTTTGTACTTTTGGTACAATCCTCACTGGTACAATTGTATTATCAGGAATATCCATGGGGATATCATTTTCACTAACTGGGGTAGCATCTAATTGTGAAGAGGAGCCCACAGCTAAATCGTAAGCTTTAATAGCTTTGTCATCTTTTGGGTTATGGATACCTTTCCCCAAATATTTCATATTGAATTGGTTAAAGTTTGCCACATGCCCATTATCTAGAGAGATCTTAAACGAATAAGGAGCAAGTTTATGACTAATAATGCCCGAATATTTGAATTTTTGGCCTTTGCCTCTTCGAACAAGAACTCTAGCTCCCACTTGGAACTCTCGATCCACCGACTGCTTAGATAAATAAAAAGTGTCAATTGGTTTTTTAGGCATAACTACAGGCACCCCTGAATGCAAATTCAACCCGCTTATCTTATTTCTCATGTTTCTACCAGTAAGACGGAAGAATGGGGTTAAGCCCGTAATTTCATTAGGTGTACTCCTAATATCAAAAAGAATTTTGTGAAGGCAAGTTTGTAATGGGAAAGTGGGATGTTCTGACTTAATTTTCACTAGTCTAGCCTTGAGAGTAGAGTGAAATCTCTCAACTGTTGAGTTTGCCTGCGGATAATATACAGATGATTTGACATGTTTAATATTATTGGTCGCAAGAAAATTCTCAAACTCTACAGAAACAAACGTTGCACCATTATCAGACACAATATACTCTGGAAGACCCCATCTAGCAAACACATCATTCAATTTGTCTATCACAACCTTGCTAGACCCATCCCTTATAATATAAGCTTCAGGATACCTAGAGAAAAGATCAATAATGGTTAACAGAGTGCAACCATCAAGTGTATGAGAGGGACCTGTCAGATCAATAGCCACTCGAGACCACGGAACCACTTCTTTGTTAGCCACTTGCTGCATTGGAGCACGATCATTTCTGACAGAGTGGATAGTACAGTGTACACACTCTTTGCAGAAAAGCTCCACATCTTTATGAAGGCCCGGCCAGTAAACATGAGACCTGAGCACTGCCTTCATTTTGTTGATACCAAGATGATTTTCATGACACTGCTTCAAAACAGAGTCTCTCAAGCTTTGAGGGACCACAGTACGATCACCCATGGTGACTACTTTTCTACCTCGAAAATCAACCACAGCAAGCTGTTCTCTCATCTGATCATAAGGTGCAAGGTTCGTACCCTTACATCCATACCAGTTATTTTCTACAGCACTAATAACTTTCATCAACAGCTCATCATGAACAGTAGCATCAGCAACAGTCTGCATATTCACAGTAGGGTTAGATAAAATAGCACAGACAGAATATTCAGCTGCATTTTCAGAAATAGTCACTACACCAGGTATAGCATTTCTGGAGAGACAATCAGCTAAAATATTCTCTTTTCCTGGGATATGAACCAAATGAACATCAAATTGTTGGATAGCCATAACCCACCTCTGTAATCTCATTGAGAGTTGATCAATAAGCTTTTTCATAATCCCAAGGATAGGCAAATGGTCAGTCTGGAGAGTAAATGATGTCCCAATCAGATACAATTTGAACCGTGTAACACCAAATACCATACTCAAAAACTCTCTTTCCAACTGAGAGTACCTTTGTTCCACATCTGTTGTTGTCCTTGAAGCAAAATAGATAGGTTTGTTATCCTGGAGTAAAACTGCTCCGAGGCCTTTACCACTAGCATCACATTGAACCACAATAGGCTTTGAAGGATCAAAGTGAGCTGTTGTCTGAATCCTACCTATTTCAGCTTTCAGCTTTTGAAAAGCAGACTCACAGTCAGGGGACCAAGAAAAATATTCAACATTCACAGCATTCCATAGTGGCTTGACTAAAGTACTGTAATGAGGAACAAAATTACTTGCAACATAAGCAGATAGTCCCAAGATAGTTCTCAGATTCTCCTTGGAGTCAGGAGTTGGCATTTCAAGAATGCTCTTTATCTTGCTTAGATCTGGAGACATACCGCTACCTGACCACATATGTCCTAGGAACAAGACTTCATTCTGAGAGAATGTACATTTTTCTCTATTGAGAGAAAGTCCAGCTTCCTGCATTTGCTGTAAAACTGTATGCAGAATCTTGTCATGTTCAACCTGGTTTTGGGCAAAGATAAAAATATCATCCAGATAATTGACCACATTGTCAATATTTTTCAGTATATCATACATAATCCTTTGGAAAACCTCAGGTGGTGAGACTAAACCAAAACACAGACGTTTATACCTGTACCTCCCAAAAGGAGTTGAAAAGGTAAGTAAATGCTGACTATTTTCAGAGATAGGGATTTGCGAATAGGAATATTGACAGTCCAACAGAGAAAAATATTGTAGACCCAGAAATTTTAGCAGAAATTTCAGAAACGTATGGATTTGAAATTGTTTTCTTTTCACAACTTCATTCAATTTTCTCAGGTCAGCACAAACTCTCAAAGTCTGTTTATCTTTCTTGTATGTCACAACTGTAGGAGAGGACCAGTCAGAGGGTTCAGTGACAGGTTCAATGACTCCAGCCTTCTCCATTCGAACTAGCTCTTCCTGAAGAGGTCCCATAAGTGCAGGAGGGACCCTCCTAGCTGGAGGAGCATAAGGAGTGGCATCTGGAACAATGAGTATTTCATGCTCATACTTTATTTTCCCCCCGGGTTGAAAAACTGAAGGGTATTTTGCCACAATATCATTACAAGTGCTAACATTAACAGAAAAGGCAGGTAATTCCTCAATCAGACCAAGTTTTGTGCTAAGAGCATAGGATAGCAAAGGAATAGCTTTGGCATCAACAACATAAAATACAGAAGATACTGTCTTTGACTTATAGGTAACGGTCATCATGCAAGACCCCAATACATTCAAAGGAATCCCACCCCATGCATTGATCTTAACACTAGACGCATTCAACTTAGGGAGGCTCATATCGGGTAAATTGGACATTTTGTTGTTGATCAAAACAATTTTGTCAACAGGATTTAATGCTTTATTATTAGGATCAGAGCCATGCAAAGTTGACTCCTGGACTGTAAATACTGAGAAAGTGTGTGTGTCTTTGTCACCCATATTGGGTTCAGAATAACATTGTTGACGATTACTATTAATAAAAGATACGTGTTTACTACTCCGACAAACCTTCTGGTAATGTCCCATTTTTGAGCACAACCGGCATGCAGGGCATGATTTGTCATTGGCTTTGTGAGAACCACCACCACGGCGATAGCATTTGTGTCCAGTTGGTTTGGAAGGATCATGACCATTACCATTACCATTACTATGTTGTGGTTTTGGGACAGCAACATTGGAGTTGTATTTGTGGTTGTGACCATGTCCATGGGATGAGATCTGTGCCACAACTGATCCTGTTAAGACAACATTTCTCTCGGATTTGGCTCTCTCATATGCCTCAGTTCGAAACAAGGCGGCATTGAATGTAAGAGTGGAGTCTTCTGCCAGGAGCCTTTCACCAAGCAAATCATCTCCCACCTCAATCACGAAGATGTCTCTCAGCATAGTGTCGTTAGTTGTGCCGAAATAACATTACCGGGAGATCCGTCGTAAGCGGCATGCAAATTCTGCCACAGATTCCTGGGTACCTTGGCGGGACTCATAAAACTTTTTCCGCTTTAGAAAAACGGATGTTATCCCACGGAAGTACTCCTCAAAACGCGTCTTCACCTCTTTGATGCTGTCTTTGGGTTGAGGCAACCCATCGAAGATTGACAGACCATCAGGTCCTAGGCTGTTGAGAAAGATTGGTAGTTTTTGGGCGTTGGTAGCCGTAATAATAAGTAGGTAGTTGTCAAACAGTCTGATGAAGTATTTCCAGTCTTCCGCCTTTGGATTGGACGGAAGTAGAGGGTTTCGATGATTAGACATCTCTCGTCGCCAAAATGTTGCGTAGTAGTAGTAGTAGTTTAACTAGTAAGTTAAGTCAAGAAAACACAACAAGTAAGTATGGAACGTTCTTTATTCAGCTGCAGATCACACAGATACTTTACATCGTACGGATACTGAAAGTCTGTCTTTGTTTACATAATAATTATTACTCAAGTAAAACAAATAGTAACATCGTAACAATTTGTATAATTGCACTATGTACCATTGTTACGACGGTGCGCTGTTGACATAGCTTCTGCTATTTAGAGCGCGTTTTATAAATTAAATAAATAAATTTTAAAATGCATAATATATATTTTAATTTACTTTTGTTATTAATTATAACTAGCTCTAATGTTATTGTTACACTAAATTTAGGTTTTGTTCTAAACATCAAAATGTTCAGTCAAATCACTGTTTTTGTTAAAAACATGAATTATTTATATTTTAATAGAAATACAACAATGATGAAAAATGTAAGTACCTACATAGGGTAACTATACAAACCATAGAAATCGGATATTAGCGCGTAAATTTTACACCCGCAGCTAGGATCCGATCTCTATGGTACAAACGATAGAAAAAAGTTCCAAATATATTTAAAATACCTAGTTTACTAAATACATAGATACGAATTTTGCAAAATACATGCTTATTACACAAATGTCACTGGTCTTTCGGGATCTGTGTGATACAACTTTTCGGTAGATATTTTCCCAAACGATATGTCATCTGGTACGTCCTCACTAATAATGAATAATCAGGAAAATTATGAGAAACAATAAAAATTGTATACTGAAAATAATTCTTGCAATGATAATCATTTTATAATTTTTTAAAGTGGGAGTTAAAAATCATTTTGGACCATGTCAAAATATACGTATCGATTTTTTATATACATTTTTACAGTGGCACAGTGGCTAGACCGTCCAATCCCAAATTATTGGGAAATGGACTGTAACAAACAGCTTTATTGAAGATAAATGGAAAAAATACTATGTAGGTATAGGTACCTACTTTGTGATCTGTCATTTTTTTAAATATATAGAATTACCATTAGAGAAATGGAAGCACATTTTGTGTATAATTTATATAATTAATGATTTGACAAGCGTTCAAACATAGACCAAAATGATTTTTGTGTGTTGTATAAATAGTGTGATTAAAATCATAGAAGTGTACCTTGATTCCATACTTGTGTATGATATTGAACAACAAATGTGTTTTTTTGTTTTATAAAATGATTGTGGCACAAGTTCAAATCTCTCTCCGTCATTGTATTGAGATGTTTACAGACATTATAAAAGTCTTCAACAGTTTTCCCATTCGCCTTGTCATGGATTTTCATCCAATTTATAGGATTGTACATCTCGGCTGGCTCTATTGCGATTTCATTCAACTCATACGCACTGGGATACTTGTGATGTTGGCGCCAAAATAGAATAGCATCCATCAAGATGTTTGGTCCTGTCAGTTGGCCAGCATTGTCGATATTTGACTTAGCCCTCTCCATCAGAAAGTGAATCACCAATAACCAGAACGGGTGACCAGGTTTTGAATACATAAAAGAGTTTTGAGTGTAACCCTCTGGTAAGCCACCCCATTCCTCGTCTCCCATTGCTCCAAATACGATCTGTTTATCCCTCAGATGTGAGTCAAATGGTTTGAGGCATTCGGCATCTAGATCGACATATAACCCTCCGTATCGATGTAGATACAAATAACGAACTGAATCGACACGAAAAATGTTTTGTTTGTAAGAGTCATACGTGCTGAGAAAGAATGGGTAATGATTTTTTACTAGGAGACGATTGGACTCATCTGTCCATAAATGATAAACCCATGGAATGGCATCACCAAGTAATTGTGTTTGATGGTGTGAATTAGGATTAGGGGGTAATAATGTTGGTTGTTCTAAACTTTCCGTAGAATAAGCAGAAGGAAAACATGTCATCCAAGATTTTGCCCACCGAGCAAAACGTGGTGGAAGCACAGTTGTCTTCCATGATTGATGAATAATTTTAGTAACTTCTCCTGAATGAATCGTTTTAATGACTTCTCCTGAGAGTGTTACTTTTAGATCGGTGGGTTTCTTGGTGTAGAATGCTGCGATGTAGACAATGCCCAACACTGTGAAAATAATTATCAATTTTAATGCAGTAGATTTTTTGATCATATTATTATTATTGCTTATCGAGATAACACATTTAGGTAATTAAACCGATATGATATGACGATTTTAAACTTAATTCGGCATACAAATCTTTATCAGCAACTTGTTACGCACATTACCTAACTAATAAATACATTATTTCTGATTTCAGATATGAAAGTGTCTTGACTGCAACTGTAATGCGCCATAATATGTATATATATTTGCGTCATAATCTATTCAATAGCTCTAGCTAGGATGTTTCTTATTGGATATACGACTGTTCTATTATAGTATTCAATGATCGTCTTATTCATACTAGATTGAGTTAGTTGGGTTTGTTGTGATTTTAAATCACCCCTTGGACTGGCGAGGGTTAAAGTGCGTACTTGTAATTCTTAAGTACGCTGAAAAATCATTTTAATAAATAGCATACTTTAAAGAACGTTCTTTTGTTCTAGCGAACTCTGGGCGTACTTAATTCTTAAGAAATATTTTTGGCGGGATTTTTAATTATTTGATTTTTTAATTTTAACCTTAAATACCTTGGGATACATGAATAATACATTTAATATGATTTTATTATAGCTAATATTAATAATAACAATAATTTGATACATTTATTTTATAAATTATAATGTTAACAATATTTTCATCATTTTATTTAAAAAAAAATTTTTGAATACTGTGGTAGTTCTGACAACATTCAAAAGTACGATCGTTTCTTTAATGCAAATCGTACTTTCAATTATTCCAGAGTACACATACTAACTCTTTAGTATGTACTTGTATTTATGAATACTACCTAAGTTTTACTAATTTATATAGTAAGATCTGATTAAGTTTTACTAATTTTTTGTAAAAAAAAATGAAAAAAAAGTAATTATTTATTAATTCTGCACAAAATATATTTATTAATACTAATTGCTTGTACACAAGATAAAAAAAATGTAACTCATTCATGTTTGACATTAGCAATTATCAAATGAGTATAGAGATAACCCTCCTTATTTACGAAAATGTAATATTATATTCCAATAAATAAAGTACCTACCACTGCAGTAATTTGCATATAATGTCTCAAAATATTAGCTATTTCAACCAAATGCTACAAATGTTCAATTAAATACTGTATTGACATGTAAAAATGAATTTAAAAACATATTATTAATTCTGAATAAATAAAACTGTAACAAGAAATAAATTATACTACTTGCTTAATTTTTATGTGCCAGAGGCAGAATAGCAGCCATATTATGACATCACAATTGGCCTTTTGAACATTCACAATATCATACAGGTTATATTATCATTGACAAGACTTATCTAAAATGAAAAAAAAATAAAGGAAGAAATATAACGTAAAGCTTGATCCCTATATGGTCGTTAACTGTGACGTAATTTTGTTTAAATTTTTTATTGGTTACAACCTTGGACAGCAAACAATTTAGTTTCGATTGTATATCCAAAATTAAAGTGGCTGTAGCCAAAAAAGCTAAGGATGTCGCAAGCCATTTTTAAATTACTTATAAAAAAAATTTTGACTGCTAAAATTGCAAATATTATCTAAATACAATGTGCTATATGCCTAAATCGATAAAATAAAACTTATTAACCCATCTTAGATAATGCTTTTAATTATACCCCCCTTCCTAAACTAACCTACTTCCAGTTGCTCGATTGGGCCGAACATTTTCTTGGACAGATTGTATCAAAAGATTCTGAAAATTAAAAAAAATCCGATCATTGATGATCATGTGATCCTGATCCGAAGATTAAAAAATTTACTATGTAAAAGATAGGGAAAACCAAAAAATATGATTTTATGTATACATTTTGTTTTACATTATTTATTGACTTGATTTTTTGGATATAAGTGTATTTCATCATTCTTCCTTGTATTTGATCATCAAAAATAGTTACCTTCAAGATGGGATATAATTTGTAAGGGGTTGGGTCACAGCTTGGGCAGGATGAGTGTAGTTTCACAGAAGGGGCAATTGAAGATGTGTATTGTATTATATTATGAGAGGTTTGGTGACATGATGGACATATGTTTTGGGTGTCTGGTTTGATAAGGTGTTGAAATAAGCATATCTTTTTAATTCAGTTTCTCATAAATCTTTACTTCTAAATTTGATAATTTGAAAACAGCCTCTGAGTCAGTGTGTTAAAAGTTATTTTTTAAATTGTATTTTTGAATAGAGCAGGTACTACTAGGAGTAGTGAATAGCATTTTACGGTTAATTGAAATATTCGCCCACGTGGGATGGACCCACAGTTTCCTCACGGATAAACCCCACCAAAATCAGCAGTGGGCTCAGGGGGGGGGGGGGGCACGCGGGGTAGCCCCGTAGGACCTTTGTGTATTTTTCGACTAGTAGATAGATGCGATGCATTTCAATAATTTAAATGATTGATTTTCAAAAAAACTATATTTTTAATTTTAATTTACGAAGAATAAATGAGAGGAAAAATCTATGCAAAATCATTCTGCAAATTATTGGCTTATGAAGAATGATGTGGGAGACATTTTTGTATTAACATTTTTTTCAAATCTTTTCACTTTTTAAGGATACTAACTATTCATATTTCTCTGATTTTCTCCGACGGTATTTATAGAATAAACAATTATTTGTTGATATAATTCAGTTTAACCTTTTCGAGTCGGCTAATAAAATCTCGGCATCGGCAAAAAAATCAAATCCAAAAATAAATTATAATTCTGTGAATAGTAATCAAAATATGAAAATGTGAGTTATGTGACAAGTTATTGTGAGTCCAAATATGAAAATGTGAGTTATGTGACAAGTTATAAAGAAGTTTATTGTGAATGCCATGCATCAAAGCATTCCATGTGTAGCGCTGGAAGATTGTCACAAGCTGCACATTGATATCTGGTTTCGCGCACACGAGTTGTTCCAGGAAGTGCCCGTTTCCAGCACATCTTGCAGCATTTTGATGGGCGCGGTCTTGATTGGGTTCCTGGAATTTTTACGAGATGATGAGTCTGTGGTGGTACTGGACGTGGATTTGGTGGATTGCCAAGGTACGTCAACTTTTCCACGACTTGTAACGTGAAGCGTGAAAGAGTTCGTGGAGTAGATGCATGACCAAAGAGTCGTGCGAGAATAAATCCATTCACTAAACACAATCGCTGCAAGAGATGTAAACCAAGTTTTTTGTGCCAGACATAACTCTTACGAACACAGCAAACTGGATGTTGCATAGCATCGACCTTATCAGTACCATCCATAGTGTTATTATAATCCTCAATGACAGCCGGTTTGAATAATCCTATTTCTCGACCGCCTCGAAGTGTGCGGGTCTTTGCAACAAATGCAGCAAGATGAGATGTAGAGAGGAGATACACATCACGTTTGTCCACAAACTTGGTAATAAGAGTGTCATCTTTCCTTGCAAACTCTGTATCAATTGCCTTCATCTTGAAAGAATGAAGACTCGCTGGTACCCCTCTATTAGGCCTGATTGTACCAAGAAGCATAGTTGCTTTTGAAGTGAGATATTCTGCAAGCCTCAAAGAGCAAAACCAATTGTCAACTGTTATCTGCCGACCCTCGCCCAAGAAATCATTTCTGTGCAACAATTCTACAACGATTTTTTCAGACATACTAAGACGATCAACGTCATCGAGACCTTGACACCATTCGCCTACTGGGGTATCTGCACCTTGATACACTTCTACGTCATATGTGTATCCGTTTCTGGCATTCAAAGAGAAACATTTCACCCCAAAACGCGCACGTTTACTCTTGATAAACTGTTTTATTGACAGTCGACCCTTATACAGCATAAGAAATTCGTCTGCTGAAACCATTTGTTCTGGGATATACACAGCTTTGGCTTTGCGTAGAATTGCAACAATTCCTGGCTGCACTTTCCTCAGTTTGTCTTGTCCGACGAATTCAACATCATAGAATCGTAAATAACGTAATATTTGTAGAAATCTATCTCTCGACAGCGTGTCTTTGCGACAGAAGAAAGGTGTTTCATTTATATAATTTGTTGAAAAATAATCCTGAATTTCCGGCTTTTGAATAACACCCATAAGGAATACCATAGCAAAAAAATGTCTCAACTCTTCAGCAGTAATATCGGTCCATTGCTTACAGTGTATACGAGTGTCACCTTTATATTTGTTCCTTATATCCGGATTAGTTGCAGCTTTTTTGTTCGCCCAGTTAGCCAAAGTAGTAAGTAATTCATTGTCAAGAATGCTGAGCACAAAGTCGGCGTTACAGTTCGGTATAGGTATTTGAAGACCACTGTTTCCAGTAAAACCAGGTACATATGTAGGGCGTCTATCGTTGTCAGGTCGTACAGAAGACCACTGTGGAGTATCAGTATAGTCAGGACTATTTTGGTGAGACTGCTCTGGGTATGCAAATTGTTGTTGATCTTCATCGTCACTCGAACTGTCGTCGTCAATTTGAGCAATGTTCTCAGGTGGATCATTGTCCGGAATAATTTCCTCCTCATCAGAAGAATCTACTAAGCCCGCAACAATTCTTAGAGCAACCGATTTGGCAGCACGTTTAGGTCTCGTAGCCATATTTTACAGAAGTAACTAAACGAACGAATATGAGTCGATCGAAATCAATAATTCAGCTAATAGTGTTTAGATATAATTCTGCATGCTTGCCTATTTGTCTGACTGTGTGTGTGTGTCGACAACCAGATTTTTAATTCACTGATTGGTGTGTGAGAGAGAGACAGACAGAATTATAACCATTCCTACAGCAGCGGCGCCGTATAATTTCACTATAAAACAAATACAAACTACTACGTGCAATTCCCGTATGCCGGGGGTCTAACTAAGTGCGTCGCCCGTATGCCGCAGCAAAAGGGTTAATAGTTGTCATTTTTTATTGTATTCTGCATGACATTACGCATTTAAAATTAGTTATTTATCGTAGTATGTATAGAACATAGTAGGTATATATTATAGGACGACGTGTTGAATTACATACGCTGACTATGACAGCCATAAAAAGATATTGTTGTATACAAAATAGGCGCCAAGTTTCCTACACTAAATATTGCAGACAACATAAGCTCTTTTAACCCTATCCATACCGAGCTAAAAAGCGCAGTCATATCCCGGGGAGGCCGATTCGCCCCCCTTCTAAAAATGGCTTTGCCATGGGGCTAGGTGCATAAAATTTGTCATGCTGATAGTTCAGGATGTTTTCTACAATATTATGTTGCAAAAAAATTAATACAAATGAAAAAAAATCCTGTTAAAAATGAAAAATCATAAACATTTTGAGAATTTTTTTGAAAAAAAAATAGAAAAAAAATCCCATAATTTCAAAATTTTTAAAAAATCACATTTTTTCAAAATTTAAGGCTGGATAATAAATTTGTATCCCATTTTATTACTATTTTATTACTGTTCAGTTACTTTTTTCACTTTATTTCACGAAAAAAATTAAAAAAAAATTAATTAAAAACTTTATAAAATTTGAAATTCCATTCATCAAGTAGGTAGAACATAGAGATAAGTCACAGTAATTTTTATTACTATCACTGACAGTAGAAATCATTGTACATAGAAAATCAATGTATTTTATGAAACATTAATGAAAATGAAACAATATGCTATGGTATTCGTCGTCATACAAGCATAATGGGAATATTGTAAAACGAAGCGAAACTGATAATTAATTAGGACATTAATTAGGACATAAAAATCTTCATTTACTATGAAATTTGGATACAAATAAAAATCAACTACAGCATTAAAATCAAAGTATACAATTAGTAGTTGTAGTAAGATATTTACTTCAAATTGTTATGTTTTCAACAAATGCATAGGATTAACTTCTAATATATTAAATTAACTTAACATGATATGTTTATTTTTTAAATGAAACTTTTCTTTACAGTGAGAATGAGAGTGACATCTCAATGTTCTACCTACCTTATGATTTAATTATTGCAATATTACTTTTAATAATAAATTTTGCTTATATAAATTGTTACGTATAAATTACGTATATTAATTAAAAATGATAAATTGATATCAATTGTTTTATGCAGAACATCTGGTTCATATTTTTAAAATCATGATTTTTATTGCAAAAATAAATTCAGGAATGCGGTCAAAGAATTGTTAGATTTTTTTATAAATTTCATTTTTATTTTACAATCTTGAGTTGATGGAAGATTTCATATCATATCATGTCATATTATGTTATGAATATATAATCATAAACGACTATTTTGATTCACAACTACATGTATTACAAATAGTTTCTGAGATTTTAATTGAAGCGCCATTACTACTTCGTTTAATTATTATTTATACGTTTTTGTACATTACTTTTCACATACAATTTAAAGATATCCGCATTCTTATTATAAATGAGTACAGCATTTTGTTTATTTCAATGTGTGTATTTACGTATACTATGGTAACTAATTTTCAAGCATGGTTTTTCAGATTGAAGAACATCTTTTAGACAGTTAATGGTTACTTGTATTCATTTTTATATAATAGCTAGCACGCAGACCACATAACACTTATACATTGAAGTTATTGAAATGTTATCGAGTCATAGCTATATATTCATGAAATTATATTTGACAGCCTAAAAATACAAGTAATACGTAATTTATTTTAAATTCACGACATTAGAAAATATAAAAATTTCTATGAATAACAAGGTACCTATATGGAATATGAGATTTTTAAATATAATATTATTTTAATTATTTTTTCTTCAACATTCGGTAATTATACTCATGATTGAAATGTTCAGAAATTATTAAAATCACTTTTCTGCTAAACTTTGACTGACTTTGTCCCAGTACTAAAATATTAGAAAATAGAAAGTTTTCTTTTGTCCACTTGCCAAGCATGTTTCATGTTTTTATACTATCTTCTTTTTCATTCAAAAAAAATTATTACCATTTTACTACTTATATTTACAAATAGTAATGTATAACATGAATAACAATATTTAACATAAGAGTGCCTCAATGCGATTTACAAGTTTTTATTGGAGACCATAAGAATTACACAATGCTCAACATACTCCAATCTTACACTTTCCGGTGTCTATAAGAGAAGCTCGTAAGAGTGGTGGACTCCGTAAGAAAGGTTTAAACAGGCACAAATCAATGTCAATGACTAGAACTCTTTCTTCCTTCTCTGCCTTGATTGAGCTATTTATAGAACTTACAGACACGAAGGCTCAGAGTTGAATAACTAAATAAAATTAATATGTAATACACAAAGTCTCAATTTGTCTACATCCCCCCCTTGGAAGTCATACCTGCCATTGTCTGATTAATCTGAAATGTGATATAGTTACAGATACAATGAATATAGGTAATCCTTTTTTGAACAATTTGAAAATAAAAATCATACGTATAGGTGCTTCATGTTTTAATTTATAACCGATTTGATTTCTAAATTCAGCCTTAATTAACTTCTTTGTTTTGAAACCAAAATCAATGATTATTTCAAATATTTCATTTAATCGTCGTTTACATAAAACAAGAAATATTTTAAGTGAAAAAATCTACAGAATCCATTTTTTTCATCTTAATTGGACAATAGAAAGTATATAACATTTTAAATATTTTTTGATATATTTTGTACTTTGTACTTTGTGTATTGTACATTATGGGGGTGCATTGCATAAAACGGTATTAGCTTATTATCGTTAATAAATTATTGACTACCTTGTTATTTTTATTGGTTAATCTACAAATAATACAATTTCTATTGGTTAATCCAAAAATACTACTACCGGTAGTAGCTAATACCGCTTTATGCAATCCACCCTATAAGACTTCCAAAATATAGACATTTTTATGTACCTAGATTTTCTGTATATCTACAATATTTTATTATGTAAAATATAGGATAGAGAAAGAATAAAGGCGTATTTGAGTTCATAATGATGCGTACATAAATCGATGCATAATGTACAAAGAAGTCTTTATGTAAAGTCTAGAATTTTATTTTTAGATACACATAAGACCTGCATCTATATTATAATATTATATTGTTTGACAATATACAAATAATGTTATGGTCGATAATTTACACAACATAAACAAATTAGACGCTCATAAAAACGTCTCGCTTTCACTCTTTTCCAGCTCATTCATATTATAGATAACTATTTTAGTAGTGACTGTAGGTAAGGTTTATACATGGTTTATTATTTATACATATATATGAAATGAAACCATAAAATATAAATGGCATCTACAACACTATTATATATTTATTAATTAATATAGTATAGTAAAGAAGTTAATGTGGTAGTAAGTATACACTATAATAGTTTACCAGTCTGTCCACTTTTTGGTGATGACATGGTCCCACGAACATAAAAAAGAACATTATATTGAGTCAAACTGAGTGTAACACATACTAATGTATGACATGTAGGTGATATTTGTAAGCAACCCCACGATTCAAAACAACGCCATATACAGTAATATTTTTTCATAAAATATTATTACAAACTATATAATAATGGTTTACAGAGTTTGGCACATTTATTGTACTTTTACAGCGGCAGAAAGATGTAGGTAAATAATGTTTTCAGAATTCTGATTGAAAAATATGTGACGTTACTTTTAGCCAATGGGGTGTGTGTCATATTTATTATATTGGCCTGGGTCTAGATATAGCTGGTATATTATATACATACGGACTAATTAAACAAAAAAATCAATAATTATATGATATAGTATTATCACTTATATAAGCATATGAATATAGGTATGTCTATATTAAAACTTTATACTTAAATCACAAGTTAAAAGTATTATTTTGAAATGTGATAAGTAAATAATAATAATAATGATTGAACGACTTTCTAATAATAAAATTAGATACTCTGTGATATTGTTGTTGTTATAGTTATATTGATAAAATAATACATTTCTTATGATTACATATTATAATATGCATACATGGACCTATTTTCAATCTACAAAAATCCATTGCATTGTTTCATAATTTTTTAATCGAATATTTGAGAAGACACTCCAATTTAATTGACATTTTTCTTTCCAATTAAAAAAATCTAAATTAATTTGAAATCTTCAAAGTTGTTTAAAATTTAATATTTATCGAAAATAATGTACGAATTTCTTTTCAAAATTAATTTGAAAACGTTCAAATTTACTTTTCAATTTTTCAAAGTTTTTTGAAATTTGAAATGTTTGAAGATATTCAATTAATCAGCAACTAGAAGGAGGGTAAATTTAGTGGTTTCTGTAAAAAAAAAGATCCAACGAAGACAACGCGGGAATGAAAGAGACAAAGATCAAAATATAGAAGATCAATACGGAAGTTAAAAAGAGATAAGCTATTGCAACAGGAAGGTTATTCAGAAAAACCGCAGAATACACCGTGGAATAACAGACATATCTTCTTTAGGGCAAAAAATATTAAGTGCTTATGCACGTGACACATTTGGATGTTGAACAGAAATCAAGAAAAATGGAATGTAAGAATTTGAGATGCGTTTCTTCAGCAGCCGGTTCCTGGAAAGTGTATGGCAACAGAGATTGAGTAAAAGTATTCGAAGTCAGAGAGAGAAATTCAGGAACTTGATCGGAGCAACTGAACCATTCTGGTGAATTGACCATTGTTACTTTCTTTAGTGTAATGGTCAATTCACCAGAAGGTCAGGCACCCATGCAGACACCCCAGTACATATAATGCCAAGACTGGAAGGGATATAGGACGAGGAAGACAATACGGGGCCAGATATCGACAAAACTTCGTGAAGGCGTAGGATGCACGAGGAAGGCGGAAGATCGGGAGCAATGGAGAAGAAGAGTGCACGCGATCATCAAAGTGTTTTGATGGTCAACGTTTGGTTATGGGCAGGGCCGGATTAAGGGGGTGGCTGAGTGGGCGGTCGCCCAGGGGCCCTGTTAATTTTGAGTTTATATATTTTTTTA
>JAYRCC010000005.1:0-30162 GCA_036026455.1 Americanaplana fernaldi | reverse complement strand
GCAATACGTTTTACAATCGTATTCTAAATATTATGGGTTTTTCCATTTTGCCCCACCGTTACTACAATGTTTCTAAATATAATATTTACATATTATTGTATATTCTTACCGAGAAGGGATATTTACTGTAGGTATATTTTCAGCGATTGTACACTCGCTCAACATAATAAGGAAATGAAGCATTATATTTCATCATCTCTAACTTTTTTTGGCAGACACAGCAGATTTACTCTGATTGGCTAATGAGTTGTTATCCTATCGACCAACTGACAGCTATTTATAAATAGAATAAATAGCTGCAGTTTTCTTGGAATTACAATATCCCGTTTTGCCCCACTATCCCGTTTTACCCCGTGTTCCCCTACGCTTATATCCAAAAAATTAAATCAATAAATATGATAAAATTTCTAGTCTATGTTATATTGTTAATTAGCATTTCATATTTTTAAAATTTTGGATCAGGATCACGTGATTAATAATGAATGATCGGATTAATTTAATTTTCAGGATCTGTCAATAAAATCCGTCCAGTAACATTCTCTGCAAATTTCAGCCCAATCGAGCACTGGAAAGTATGAAATATACATATATTTTTGTTTTTCCTATATTAAATTATCAAATCAAGACCACGTAATCACAAATGATCGGATCAATTTAATTTTCAGGATCTGTCGATGAAATCTTTTTAAGAAAATTTGATGAAAATTTCAGCCTAATCGAGCAACTGGAAGTAGGTTATCTATGATGACGGGTTAACTCGTCATATATCAGAACAAAATACTCATAGCACCTCACGCACTGTGATTTAGGACTTATAAAAAGCCCGCACACGTCTAGCGTCTGTAATATGTAGATTAACCCTTCATGTACTAATCTTTATTACCCACCCCCTAGAATATCATACCTCCTGTATGTTGTCCACTTGGCTGGGCTTAAATTTGGTCAATTTTTTTCAAACAATTTCTATCGGTTATTGATTTTTTGGCTATGACGTCGTCGAAACCAAGTTTTTGAAAATCATGAAGGAAAAGTGTCAGAAAATTGAACTTTTGGGATTTTGTTATACTTGAGCTAAATAAGAAACATTTGAAAATAATTCAAAATTTTATATTGGTTATCGATTTTTATGGATATTAATGACCAAAAAATCACGTGATCTGGATCACCAACTTTCACTGTTTGGATTTTTATAAATTTTGGTATCCATATGTATCTTGCCAAAGTATGACACTATACTAAATTTTTTTAAAAAAAGAATCAAAATTGAAAAAATTAGAGTATTTTCCATTTTCTGAAAATTCCCAATCTTTAACATAGGATTACCAGATTGTAATGCGTTTTTTCACAAAAATTTTCACTGTTTTGATTTTCTTTAAATTTGGTATCCATATGTATCTTGCCAAAGGATATAATTTAAAAGAAATAGAAGTAAAATTGAAGAAATGAGAATATTTTCCATTTTCAGAAAAATCCCTATCTTTATAGGATTTCCAGATTGTAATGCGTTTTTTTACAAAAAATATCACAATTTTTTTCTACAAAAATGATAGCAAATTTTGTGGGAATATACTTGAAGGATGTGCACATTCTGCATAAATTTGGGTCAATTTAGCGGGCTGGTATTTTATTAGGACCAACAATTTTTTTCTCGATTTTTATTGGCTGTCGGTTGGTCCATCCAGACAACTAAAAAACATTTATTTTAAAAATGTCTTTATAAATATAATTTTGTGTTGAATTGTTATACATCTATACATTATTAATGTAATAAACGTATTATAAATCTATTATAAAAATAAAATTCGAAAAAAATCCAAATGGAAAATTTTCAAGGGCCAAGGTTACTTTCAAAGTGTTGGATCAAAGCACTTTTTTTTCCATAGGAACCACAAGACAATGTTGTGCACTGGCTCCAAATTTTAGCTCATCAAGTCATTTTCGAAAAAAGTTTGATATGGCCTAGAGGGGGTGGGTGGTAGTTACCCTCCCCCCCCCTTAGTGCACACATATAATCGTCGTCCACAAGTCAAAAGAGCGTATCTGCATTTTTGCCATTTTTTAAGAAAATAAACTAAATAAATAAATTTGCAATGTTTCGCAGTGTGTTTTTGAAAAACATCAGAAGTTCAATACTCAACGTATACATGTTATTTAGTACGCAAATGTCTATCACATTTTTAACAATCTGAAAATACTAAAAAATGTTCGAATTATTATGTGTTTAAAAATGTTCATGGATCAATCTATGGTTCAATATGGTCGTTTTGCTCCTATTTGGTCAATTTTGACCCTAGAGTGATACATGAACAATTTTGAACATCTGTAACCATACATGTAAAATGTTTACCTTTCGAGATATTGACCGAAAATATAAAATTTAGATGCGTTCAAAATATGACAAAATTACTATAATACTGGCCATAAGTGCAATATTTGTTTTGTTTTGTTTTGTTTTGTGTTTTGTGTTCAGTTTTGCTTTAGTTTTGAAAAAAAATCAATTTTAACACGTACTGTAAACACCAGCTCTGACTTTTCCCTTACTAAAAGAACAACAATTATTGTCATGTAACTTTGTACATACATACATACATACATACATACATCATACATACATACATACATACATACATACATACATACATACATACATACACATACACATACATATATCATATACATATAGTATTATCTTATTACAAAATTTAACTTTATATAAAAACGACATACAATTCAGTTCGCATAAATACATATCTATATTGTCTTATGTAATCATTTATTTTATATCTATAGAAATACAGATACCATTAATATTTATTCTGAGTGACTTATCTAAATTATTTGGTCGTTATTTGTTATCTATAACAATTTTATGCCTTAAATAATACTGTATAAACATAATTGCAAGAAAAAGTTTATGTAATAACAGTTTTGAACACTGTTGAAGTATTAGTTGATAGTGTGTCGTTGGACAATTACACTAAAGGGAGGAGAAGGCCTTTTTTATGATTTATCTCACAATCTAGAAATATAGTTACCGAAGGTAGGAACACCAATTGCGTTTGGTGGTAATTTTGGTTAACCAGTGTATTGAGATGCGATGTTTCTACAACTTTTGAAAAATTAGTAAGACATCGCCAATTCAATTTATTTTATAGTTACATAATAATTTGCTTTTAAATTCAACAAGTCGTTTTTCTGTTATATTGTAAAAATCAATTGCTTTTAAATTAAAGAAACAGTAGCATAAAAACCCAATATATGCCTATACGTATTATATTAGCGCGGTAGCGCAAACTACGGTACGACTTTAGTACGAAAGGTCGCAGACAAACCTGAGTCAAACCATATGAAAGAAAATGGAAAAATCAAGCTTTTAATCGAAATTTCTAAGAAAAATAACATTTTCATTTCGAAAAGTGGAACCAAAAATGACCATCAAAACACGAATCAGACAAAGACGAAATCCATTTGCACAAAAAATGATATGTACATTTTGATGGAGTCAGAGAAGTTAAATCCTAAATTTCAACCCAATTGGACTATAAGACTGAATAGAATTTTTCTGAAATCATTCCTTGTGACTCATACATGTTTTTCTGTCATTTTCCAAACGACCCAGCTGATATAGAGATGAATCGCGCATCGTTGAAAACATTAATAGATTTGTAGTTTCCTTGATCATGTGTGTCAAATATTTTCGGGGAACATATAATTAACAAAAAACGATAGGATTGTTTCATATGGCATCTCAATTGAGGATTCATTAGAATCAATTTTCCACTCATTAAATAGAATCAATAACAACATTTTTTTGTTAGCGCTATAGCAACGAGATGTTTATTTTATAGATATTTTATATTATTTTAATTTGCATATTATATCTATATGGTTTATTCCGCGGACTACTTATGTACTTTTAGGTTTACTATATATGGCAATGCTGCGTTCACATTATAGCATAGCTTTATTCATTACATTTTTTTATAGATTTGTAGATTACTCCTGTTTGCGTTCGTAGATTTGATAAATCCAACTGTTACATTTAATTCTAGGTGAAATGAAAATTATAGACGCAATAAACTTCATTTAAAAAGTAATCACTTGTATAGAATTCCCTATTTTTTTTTAATTTGTAAAAAATATACCTAACATTACAGTTTAGATAGATTTGGAATTGATTAATACATAAATGGAAACATGTTATTTGTCGTAATGTATTCATAGTAATTAACAAATTATTACTAAATTATTTATGATAAAATATCTTATTAGTGAAATCAATAAGGAATTTATAATCAATAAATACATTAATAAATAGATAATTGTAAGGAAAATTCAATTACTGAATTCAAAGTTCTAAAAAACAGGCATCGTAATTCAGGTGAAAATTTGTATATATAATTACAATAAAGGGCAGTAAAGTGTTTAAATCAAAAAATGCTTCTGTTAAAAATGTACAAAAATTGTATTTAAAAACTTTGTTTTAGTGAATCAATAAAGAGACGATTCAAACATAAAATGCACAGACATTTTTACATTATTTATTAAATTATGAAATTCTGGAATTCTAAACTTCAAATAAGAACATCTGTATAAACCATATCAGACAAAAAATCATTTCGTAAAAATCTTCCATATAAAATGTACATATTTCATGAATACGTGTTTAATAATGTATTTATTATAATTAACTATAGAATAAATTTAAGGGTTGTAATGAAAAGTAATTGATTGTTCTTGTCATTAATGTAGGATTTTATGCCCGCTAAAACAGACAGAAATTCTTTTTTGAGTGCAAACGTATAATTACAAAGAATAACAACGATAATTACAGAAAATTAAACTGTTTTCTTCGCCTGCATCTCATTATTTTCCTTCCTCGACTTTCTCGGTGAAATTATTAATTGTAAAGTGACATTCTTTAAAATTTCCGCTGAAATTTATGGAAATCGATGGACTTGTACAATTGCCTCTTTCATTTATTTCACATGTCTTGATCGTGCTATGATGCGGCCCTAAGGGTTCAGAATGTAAAAGGTGCTCTTTTAGACGATTTCAGTCCAAAAATACTGATGATCATCATGCTAATCATGCTAATCATGTTTAGCATCATGGTAATCATGTTTAGCATGATTAGCACATTACTCCTTCCATGCTAAACATGGTAATCATGGTAAACATGATTATCTCATGCTTTTCCTTCTGAACCCTTAGGGCCGCCATAGATATACTTCCACCATCCATAAGGATCTTTTATTAAAAAAATTAGTAATAGAAATATTTAAATTACAAAAAAATTAGAAATCAAATTAGTTACTCCATTAAGTTTTCTCAAATTTTGTTTTAGATTTAGTAAAACCAGTCTGTAGTATATGGTCGACATTTCTTGGTGAGATTCGTCACGTCTTTTTCTGCAATACCGTTGAATGCATTGTAGATTCTTATGGCCAGTAAATGATGCAATTTCTTCATTTGTCTTTCCATTTTCTTTAAATATCTTGATTTTTGTAACCTCCAAACAAGATTGGTGTACCTTTTACTCAACTTTATTTTTTCAGATAAATTTGATATAAGTTGTCAACGCTGTTTTTTTCCGAGAGGTGGATTTTCAACATACCATGTTTCAGTTTTTCTTTTAGCTATATATGGTTTGGGAAACAAATATTTGTTTGTTGATATTTTCTGTATGTATATTTCGTAAGTCTTTATAGGACAATTCGTACAGTCGTTGTTTTTTGACATTCTCAAATTCTTCTCTTTTAAAAGACGCTTTTGCATTTTTAGACAACATATCAGTTTGGATTCGTAAATATATTTTGCCTCAACTATCTCTTTCGAGCGTCCATGTAAAGCAAAATAAAAGAACATATTAAACATTACTACTTCCTGCAACTTTGTTGCTGTGCTTCGATCAAAATAGGATTGCAACTTTGCCATATCCATTAATTCAATGGCGGGTACTTTTCATCGACTTACATATGTAAGGTTGATTGCTTTGTTTGTACCTGTACACCATATCTTTTATCATACGATTAGCCGTTAAAAACTCTGTCGTCAATGATATTCAAATCCCTTAGATTAAAAGTATTTGCCGTAAAATATCGAAATAGCTTAGAACGTATGCAAAAATAAAAAATTCAAGTACCTAATTGTTCAAAAATTATTTTGGTTGTGTTTCAAATTCTCTGGAGAGATTATTTCCCAATAGAAAACTTTTAAAACGATTTGAATATACCTCCATGTGAAGCTTTGTTGACTTTGGTACAGATTCGTTTTCTAGTTGCTTTAGTTCTGCATCTATTTCTTCTCGTATGTCTCCAATTTCTGCTTCATTATTAAGTAATTGATTGACAAATGATGACGACAGTTCGATTACTTTTCGGGGACAAGGATGCTTTCGTTAGTTAGCCATTCCAACATTTCGTCTGATAAACAGGAAATTATACCTCGTGGAACATTGTCTCACCATGGTATCCTGATTAAATACCTTGCATTAATTGGCTATCTAGTCATACTTTTACGTTAAAGTGCAACAACCTCGAGGCACCTTTCATGTACCCGAGTTTGAATGAATAAAATAAATCAAGTCGATGAAGATGTAGCTTTATCAGCCAAGAATTAAAATATGAAGCAACAGCGTAATATTAACTCTACCGATTATAGGCCCCTTTGAGCTTCTTATGAAATGCATTTGGAAAAAATAATTTATACCAAACGGTGTTAAAATGTAAATGTTAACGTTGTTAAAATGTAAATGTTAACGGTGTAAAAATGTAAATGTTAACGGTGTTAAATGTAAATGTTAACGGTGTTAAAATGTAAATTTTAACGGTGTAAAAATGTAAATGTTAACGGTGTTAAAATGTAAATGTTAATGGTGTAAAAATGTAAATGTTAACGGTGTAAAAATGTAATTGACGGTGTAAAAATGTAAATGTTAACGGTGTTAAAATGTAAATGTCAACGGTGTTAAAATGTAAATGTCAACGGTGTTAAAATGTAAATGTTAACGGTGGTCAAAACATCGACAATTGAAATTGCTGTTTTCTGTGGTTTTAGATCATTTTCTTATTCGCGTTTTCTGTCACATAATTTTTGGGAAAGCATAACTCAAAAACTATAGATCACATTTGAACATGTGATCCGTAATATAATCGCCTTGATATAGGAGAAACATTTATATACTGCATTGCTTAGATAGATAAAAAAATGTAACATAATTTTATGAAAAAATAAAATTTTTGTTTTTGTCTTATAACAAAATCCTTACAAACATTTTTGTAAGGAACTTTTATTAAAATTTTTAGTAATAGAAATATTTAAATTTCTATTTGTGTATACAAATAAAAAAATTAGAAATGAATTTAGTTTCTCTGTAAAGTTTCCTTTTACACTTTTACATAAAAAAATGAATTGTATATGTAAATTTTTTAAATTTTGAAAATTATTTTTTTAAATATATTTTTGAGTTTACCTCATGTATACGTTACCTTATGTAAACGTATAGGACGCTATTCCATATAATACGTTTTGGACGTGTACCGAATATCTTAGTCACAATCATAATTTATATATCATTTTAATCATTATAAAAATTTGAGTTGGATAGTGACCTTATTTTTCGGATTAATAATACACATATTTATTTGTTAAATTTTATTGTTTTATGATTTATTTGTGTTTGCATAATTGATAATAGCTCGGAAAGTATAATATATATAAGAAAACGGTTTACACTATCGGATTCCTCATAAAATTTGCCATTTATAAATAGGACGATGTTTCGATTGAAAACGCTTGCTTCAGTTAAAAATATTGAGTTGAATAGTGACCCGTTTTAAAATTCCATTATTCCAACTTTAGTGTTCCAACTTCATAATCAGCAATATATTATTCATTTAATATATGGCTGGCTGACTATGAAGTTCGTAACGCCTATGGTGCAACACTCACGCTGTTTATATAGCTTGTTTCCGCGATAGCTGTGATTAATCGAATCTACCGGCGCTACCATATCTACTATATTAGATGAAACATGTAGCTTAATCATTCAAGAATTAAAATATGAACTACCGCTGTAAAGATTAGCGATGAATATTAAATGCAGTTGTAAAAATAAATTTATACCAAACAGTGTTAAAATGTGTTTATAGTAGTTGAAACTCTTATATTACTTGAAAAAAGTGAGAAAAGTTTAGTTACGTAATTTCTGAAATAAACACCCATGTGTCTTTATTAATTTACATAGATACTTTTCAGCGGAGGCATTTAATAAAAAGGAGCGCTTATAAAAATGAGCAGGCGTTTATTTAATGTTAAAACATTTTATTACGACCAATACATACAATTCTTAACTTCAGCTTTCATGTCGGTAAACGAATATATTCAAACTGATGTGTCCCTCCTATCGAGGAGCGCAGTGAAATGAAGTGACTGGCCTATACCATTAAAGCCTAATCGATTTTCAAACCACTGCAAATCACAGTCAGAGATTTAAATTTTGAATAAGGTTTGAACACACTTGTAGGTTTATGACAAATTGTATACCTAATTCGGGACCATAGGGTAATAAATATACACAGAGTTTCATCTCATCGTTGATTTCGTATAAAGCGCATTGTAAATAATTGCCGCCAAAAAAATCGCTTAATTTTATGAAAATTCTACTAAATGGGTAGCAAAAAAGTTCTACTAAATATTATCATTTAATTGAAATCATTCACTAATTAATAATTAATAATCAATTATAAAGGGTTTAAGCTTAATCTTAAAATAATAACTTATTACATTTATAAAAAAATGTAATTAGTTCTTAATGTATCATTTAAAAAAGATTTTAGGTATCAAATTAGTAGTATTTAACTGCGTACAAAATTAATAAAGAGTTGAAACTTTGTCTATTTATTACTCTATGATCGGAACAGCTCTCCACTCTGGTAAGGAAGAGATGTGCGAAAAGCGTATATTAAAGGGAGGAGTGTCAATAAAATTGGGATCATTTATTATATTTTAGATTTTCCCAGGGTGCGTTTATTAGAGGGGGCGCTTATTAAACACTGGGTGTTTGTACTTCAATTTTTATAGACAATTGAGTGTTGCAGTTTTTGTGTGGTTCTAGATAAGTTTGTTATTCTTATTCGCGTTTTTCATCAAATACTTTTTCAAAAGCATAACTCAAAAACTATAAATCCCACTTGAATATATCATACGTCGTTAGAATCGTATTGATTAGAATAAGTGCCCTTTACTAATTTAAAGTAAGTACGTCGAATGTATTCGTCGCCACTCCACATAATACGTTTTATACGTGTACCGAATAACTTAGGAGCAATATTAGGAAAAATTGGGCCCCTTTTAATTATAGCTATAGGGCCCTTCATGCCATATGGGCCCTCACAAAATTGATTTAATGGGGGCCTCTTGCAATAAATAGAATTAAAGCCATCTCACAGTTGATCCCTCCGTACTGTGTAAAATTGGGGCCCACCATAAAAAATTGGGCCCTATTTGATTATAACTATAGGGGCCCTCACACTATATGGGCCCTCCAGAAATTTATAAAAATAGGGCCTCCTGCAATTGATCAAATTAGGGCCATCTCACAGTATATTAAACTAGGGGCCCTCTTGCAATGGATATATATGTAATATTGGAAAATTAGATAATACTACGTAGTGAAAGAGAACATTGTGCATGTTTCTTGTTAGTTTAATATGCTTGTAGGAGATGCCTGTATGCTTGTGTATTATTTACTAAATTTCTTAACCTAAGTAAAGTACTGACAATGATGTTTGGCAACAATAGAACTCACAGTGGATTGATGACTCCCACACTTCTAGAGATCAGAGCATGTGTTGTTAGAAAAGTATAAAATTATATTCATATTTGTTTATCTAACTTCTAAAAGTATAAGTAACGGGGTTCGCAGTGGGTATATAATTAGTTGAAGATTAAACAAGTTACAAAGAGAAACAATATTTGGGCGTTGAACCGACGCATCTTCAGGTCAAAACTGATAAGCATATATTGCAGATTAACATGCTTTCTCTTCAACTAATACAAAAATTTTATGCAAACAAAAATTGTACTAGTCAAATGATTAAAGATGGCAGCTCCATTTGTCTTGGATGTAGTTTGATGAACAGTTGAGTATTTTTTTTAATCTAGCGATTTTACCTTATCACTATGTACATGCATTAGTATAAGAGCACTCATCTTTCATACACGCTCCCATGTAATTTGACAATCGGTGAAGGACAGATGGGCAGTGCCCAAATTCGCAAGATGTCACTGAAAGAGTGCATCCAATGTGTAAGAGCATGTATATATTTGGAAAAGCCTGCCTATTGCCTGTTTCTGTTTTGGAGATTGCATCTTGTTGCAAAAGTTCTTTCAGTGGATAATCTCTTCATTTAGCAATTCTGGTAGAGGAAGATCATTTCTATGCAATGCAATAACATCTTTATGGCCTGCAACTTAGTCATCAAGTGAAGCTTAAGACATATTTTTGTCTGACATGACAGCTGCCAAAACATTAGTTCCAGGTCTGAGATAAAATAATCCAAATAAGGAATGAGGATTGCATGTTTGCAGAACATGTGTTTGCACTATTCCTGATGTTGCAACACTGATGCCCAAGCCAAATGTTCTGCCATTTTTGCAGCTGGAATGAAGAGCAAATCTGATTGTTGCTTGATCTGGGCATCACACCTGTTTTTAATTCGTATATAATTTCCTGAACTTCTTTGTATGTGGCAACCACATCCTATGTTTGATCTTGTAAAGAAACAGCAGAAGTCCTCAGATGTGGCGTTAATCGAATGATTGTTAGCAGAGTGTAAATGAATTCGAAGTTTTGCAGACTATTTTAGTATAAGCGAAATCATTTCAACGATCATCCAGTGCCCAACTTGACCAGTCATCATCTGTTTTGGTGTTGTATACATCCAATTGTGCAATTTATCAGCGATAACTTCGCACAGTATGATGATGTAGCTCAGCACATCATAATAGTAATGATAGCCTTAGATATTCTCTATCCAACTGGTGATGCTGACCATACACAAATACCCAAGAAATATCCACTAAAACAAATCATCAAAAATTGTTTAGTTTTCCATAAGCTTTGACTAGTTTCAGGCAAGTACTATTGTGTCAACATTTATATTTGACTCTGGCAGTAAGCCTTAAGAAGTTATGCTCATAAAAAAGACACTAGTATTATAAGGAAAGGCAGGTGGAGGGGGGGGGGTAGTATGTGCTTTCCCTCCTGCTACGGGCCTATACAAAGATGCTATATTTTTGTATAATGTGTAATTTTTTAATAAAACTTTACCCAAATATGCAATTTTGTTACTAATAATTGGGGCCCCTAATATTCTGAACCCTCCATTAGAAAAATCCTGGTTACGCCCCTGATATTGATTTCCAAAATTTTCTGATAGAAGTCGTATTATTGAAATTTAGTGGTGACCATGGTCACATAGGGTGCATAAATAGTATTTACATTTTAAGGTTGTTGTTGTTATTACTTGATAATCTCCAGTAGTAATTTTTTTTATTACACAAGAATTCAATAGACTATTGAATAGTATTAGTATAGACTATATAGTATTTATTCATGCGAAAGAAGTCACTTGCAGTATCTATAAGGTTGTTGTTGTGACCTAGATAGCTTATAGTAGGTCAAGGGCCTATATATAGATTCTTGTGTTGGTTTTATGTTTATTTCATTACCTTGTGGACTGAGCTTTTCAAGGTTTTAAAATAAAGAAAACATTGTATTATAAATTTAATTATTAAAATTAGGCCCGAATTCGCCTTAAACATACCAGATATTTTTCTGTACCTTCTATACACCCGAAGTTTTTGGTGTACTTTATGAGCACCGGTTCAAACTCCGTGTACACCAATGTTGATTTCATTGGTGCATCAAAAATGTGTACACCAATATAGATTTTTGTTCACTGGAAATATGTGTACACCAAGGTATAAAACAATTCCTAGTGATATTGCTTATGGTGGTGTATATTTAGAAAACAAATACTGGGATTATTTGTGTAATTTGAATATTTCTTTAAATACATTGAAATACAGACATGGGCGGTTACTCTAAATCAAATAAAAACGGGATTTAAAATTTTCGCGTTTGCGAGGAAGTGCACTAAAAGTGAAAATTTATGGTAAGTTGTACACTATACACCATAATTCTATAGGAAGTAGTAATACACTGCACCAAGTTTAAAAATATATATTGTTTTATGTACTGTACACCAAGCATATTTGAAAAATACACCCGAAAATTCGGAGACAATTCCTGTAAACAATCTGGTGAACATACATGGTTGAATATGTTGAAGTTCTGTTTAAGGTATTTTAAGGATACCCTAAATATGTATATATTATCGTATCTGAATCGAATCGATTGTAATCGTGATAACAGTATTTTATAATAGAAACCGACTAATTGTTTTAAATATAAAACAGTTCATCAAATTATTAGAATTTTTAAATTGAATTGGAGTTTTTGGTTACATCAAAAATATTATTATGAATTTTAACCATTGCAGCTGTATTTATTTCATTCGTTAACGATTCTCGAATAATTGTAAAAATAATTATTACTCGAGATTCTGGAGTAATACTAAGTAATAGTAATAACGAAATTTGAATAGTCCTTTAAAATTGCCACACATATTAAAGTAACTGCCACAAACAAGATATGCATAAACATTTGCACATATGCGCAAACACACTGCATAAGTTGTTAATAATAGTCATAATTATAACATGTAATTATAAGATTAAGATACCTAAATTAACGATCAATCAAAGTAACACTAGATTTGTCAAAATATCCGCCGACGCTAAAAATATAAGTTATAACAACTTTATGGACAGAAAAACGTTTCCACTGTAGTTTGCACAATCTGAAAGATAAACGAAGCATATCTAAGTAACGTTCGTCATACTCATGAAAAATAAAAATGTTCCATACTTAAATGATGTATCTAATTTACACAAGCTAAATACCAATACCAAACACTTCATACCAATAATTAGCTAAATAAATTAGACATACTTTTACCAGTAAACATGAAATTTCACATTCGGATACCATTCCGTCTGAATTGACAAGATTATCAAAATCGATTGTGAAATCGCCAATTGTCTATTCACCGAAATTACGGCTGTTTGTATCATTGAGCTTTTATGAGAGTTGTCCTTTCTAGTCCAGAAACACAATAATGATATTAAATATATAGATTTATAGAATATTTAATATCATTTTAAATAGATACTTTACGATTTTTATATCGCTTAGAATTTGAGATAAAATACACATTTTAATTACTCTAAATTTGACTTATTTAAATAGAAAATAACTAAAATAAAATTGATGAAGTCGATCATAAGTATTTATTTTTGGAATTTTATAGATTTCTTTATAGTTAATAAAAATCAACTTAAAAGTTTTTCAATCAAATCAACTCCGTTTTAATATATAAAGTGAATTTTCAGACTAATATTTCCCTGAACTCTAAAATGTACGCATCCTAAAATGTACCTTTATTGTAAAATTCGATGTAAAAATGTAGTCATACATACATATAGAACTTAATTGAAATGCTAAAATATTTAAAACGCTGTTCTTCAAAGCATGGTACTAAAATTTATTCCTAAGAATTATGCTTTTTACACAAATATCTTTTTATTAAAATTTATCTTAACATTATGATTAGGAAGAAAACTAAGCCTTTATCACAATTGATCAATAATAATATACACTGTTTTGGTCATGTTTTCTACAAAAGAAGCAAAATAAGAAACATTGACGATAAGTGTTGCTTTAACATTGTCTGATTTTTGCAGCAATAGCCTATGGACGATCAATAATAAATGTTGTTGGTATAATTTTCTGGATGCTCTCCTCTGTCATGTAAGTATTATTTTTATTATAATATTTTAATTAGGTAGTTGATTTTTAATGTTTAAAATATTCTGCTAACTATTGATTTAAAAACCTCATAGGTAAAGTGATATTTCTCATTTAATATAACAAAGAAAGTTAGATATTTTGTAATGCAAAATTACATTAAGAATACTTGGTATAATAAACACAATTTATAATAAGAAAATACAAGGATGAAAAATATAGAGAATAAATAATATATATTTATAAACAAAAATCTAAAATATTTAAATTTCAAAAATCTTTCTTAAATCCTTAATCGTAACAATCATTATTTCGTAAAATGCCTAGAAATTTGAGTGCTATGGAAGCACTAGAGCGAATTTTGGATCTTAGCAGTTCCGAAAGTGGCGACGATTCCCGAAATGAAGGTACATATTATAAAAGAAAGTAATTTTTTTACTAAATGGATTTAAAATTAAAAATAAAAGTTGATGGTTTAATTTACATTAGAATATTGTGAAAATTACTTTAGCAATTTAAAAAGTTTAATAATTCTTATACTGTATATGATCAGGATTTCATTTCATTTCATTTCGAATTTTATTTTTCTTCAAAAAGAAAAATCTAAAAATACAGAACTGGAATTTCTATATGTAAATCAGTTTTAATGTCATTTACATACTTATTTCAAACGTTGCATTACACAGAAATTTTACAGTGGCAAATTCAAGCCGCGAATTCGGCTGAATCAACATAATATTTATATCAGAAATCAATATTCCCATTCGTTTTTGAATTTACGTTTCACTTGAGTTCTGAATAGTTGCATGTATAAGGGACCCGCTTCTTGGGGGCCAGTTTGCTGGAACGTAGCCTAATCTGCTGTACATAAGCTGCATGGGGGAATTATTCATCACAAAATGTATTATTGTTCAACCACAAGGCACCCAAAGTTATACATATATGGTGATCTCTCAAGGTTCGATGTTTTCGTTCGACCTTGCGAGTTGAATGCTGTCGTTTGAGTCTTAATTACTCCATAAATTTTTTAAGTTATTTTCTTACAGAGCTAGTAAATTGTGCTCCTCTATTTGAATGTAGAATTTCAGGAGGACTATTCCACAGTACCCACGTCATCATATTAATTAAATTAGCATAAGGGATGGTATTGATATTGACTAATGGTGCTGCTTCTAACTAGCGTGTCGTATATGATCAATCAAGCTCAGTAGGTACATCTCGGTATCCACTCTGTTGATCTGGTAACTGCGCGTCCAGTTATCCACAGTAAGAAACTGATAAGGTTCGTTAATAGAAGCGGTAGATAGGATTTCTTATACACGGTTAAATTCAGTTACCAGATTTTACTTCGCATTATAACATCCATATACAT
The DNA here is from genome assembly GCA_036026455.1 of Americanaplana fernaldi. Lineage (NCBI taxonomy): Eukaryota > Metazoa > Platyhelminthes > Proseriata > Otoplanidae > Americanaplana > Americanaplana fernaldi. The sequence continues at coordinate 14,854 of JAYRCC010000005.1, read as the reverse complement.
ACAGATGATAAACAATTTTAAACTATATCCTTTTAAACAAATAACTTTTACCAAATACCTAATACCGAACTATTATAACTGAATAATACCTCTGATTGTGGTATATATCGATTAATTCCATAATCTTTGAATCGGGATACTTCTCGTTAATTACAGTATTAACAGAGGTTGCCATTCTGATCTTAGAGATAAACTTTATAGATTTTATATCCATGATTATTCAAGATTCTTAATTTTAGAGTCCTCTTCTTGATTTTTTTGCCTATTCTTGCTCTGCGATAGTTATTGCGTTAACTGTTGGTAACAATGTAAAGAACATAGGATTTAGTATGGTCTACTCCTTTTTTCATATTTTGTTATTTTCTTTTAATTTTATTCAATTTATATTTCAATCACAAATTTTTATGCATATTTTATATCATTAGATTTTCATTATATATTCAATCACTATATTCCAATCACAATATTCTAAATCACAATATTTTAAAATATAACCATCCTAATATCCGCGGATTTATATTACATTTTCAAACATTCATTACTCCCAAAGCAAAGTAAAAATTCCAATTAAACATATACTTTCTTTATTAAAGAACAATTTGAATTATGTGTTTCTGTAAATAGCCTGTCATAATCTGATTCTTTGGCATTTGATCAAAACGACGGATTGGTTTCTGAAAAATAATAAAAACTATTGGAAACAAACAACAATATTATAGCTATATAATATAATCATATATAATACCTCGTTCTATGGACGAAAATGTAATGATAAGATTCATTTTCAAGAAATACTGGTATAATTTTAATATGAATTATTTTCCCAAAGCTTGGTTGAACATCTATTTATTCAACACTTATAAATTAAATAAAAAACAAAAGATCATAATGTATTTTACAATGTAGTGAGAAAACTTTTAAAACCATAACACTACAAAGAAGTCGAACCGAGTAAATAAATAAATTTTTGTGCCATTAAATTAAAAAATAAATATCGCAATTAATTCCTGATTTTTAAATAAATAATTTATTTATTCATAAATGATAACTTAACATCTCGGGGATGCAATTATTTGTATTTTGTTATTGAATTTTTACTTAAATTTCAATCTTAAACTTTTTGACACCAACAATCTAAATTTTCGATCAATGCGGTTTAATTGACATAACCTATTTAGCAATATAACAATAATAGCAATATTAGATGGCAAAATGTAAACTATCTGACGATATGTAAAAAGTTGAGTAACCCTTGGGGACATTTTTGAAAGACAATGGTTTTCGAATCGCGATATCTCCCTGAGTGTCGATTGGTATGACAGTAAACGGAGAAAGGAACATTTTGAAAAGCTGTCACATGCTGCCCTATTGAGGATGTCCGATGCAATTATTTGAGTTAACAAAGTTTACAAAAACTTAACGAATACTTTCCTCTTCATATTTTAAATTAGTCCTTTAACTGATGGTACCAAACATGTGTAAGGTATATATTATAATGGTTCATTTAAAAAATAGTAAAATCAAGATGATAAAGAAAATTATAATCAATTTCTGATCTTGATTATCAGTCAGATATAAATATTGTGGTTATTTTTAGTGTCATGAAAAAATAATTAAAATAATTATAAGATGAAAGAAAAGTATTTTACAAATATTTCAATTTCTAAACAGTGTAAAATCATTTTATAAAACTTATTCTAAAGACGTACGAATAAAGTATTGAGAAATCTTATAATAGGTTGAATGCTCGCGATACTTACAGCAGAGTTTGCATGTCTTTCTACAACTAACGGCAGCTTCAATATCTTTGCAGAGAACTTTAGGGTCCGATCCCAATTTCTTTTTGCTCTCACCGCAAGGATATTCCCAGTCAATACATGGTCTTTCTGTATATATCAATGGAAAATGAGAGTAAAAATTAGGAGGGACAAGAAGAGTGTCGAGAGATAACGAGTATAAGGAAAGTAATAAAAGACGGAGGGCTAAAAGGAATTATGGAAGAAATTGGAAGAAATATAAATAAAAGAAATATAAAGTAGAAACAGGAGGAAGAAAAAAAGAGGGAAACGGCAGAATAGATTGAGGGATTGTTAAAAATCTGGAAGAAAAAAGGACAGAAAAATAGAAGAAGAATAAGGAATTTATTACCGCAATATTCGCAGTACTTTGTACAGTAGTAAATCATCTCAGTATTTTCACAGATGGAGCCCAAGCTCGTGTTCCAGTCCTTGCTTTTGTATTCGGCGAAGATTTTAGCTTTAACTGAGTCACATTTATCTGAATCCTTGCATGATGCATCTGATTTAAAAAGAAAGATTCACACAATTTATTATAATAGTCAACAAATGCGTACAAATTAGAAGCAACCTATTTTGATTAATAAAATATTTAAAACCAGCTACAGACTTGCCTATACTCAAAACAAGCGTTTAATAATAATTAATTATTTGCAGTCATCCCGTCATTATCTGCAGTAAAATCTAAATCTGAAATTGTGCAATGCTATGAATATACAGCTAAATATATTGGCATAGATCACAAAGTTGTTACTCACCTGCATAGACAGCCAAGAAGGCAACGATCAGCAATAAAGCACACTTCATGGTTAGATAGCTAAGAATATTGTAATGTAAACCCACCAGTTTAGGCACTTTAAATATGTATCTGAGACTCTTTAAAGATCAAATATCCTGCATTATATTTCTTCCGGTCAAGTTGATTAAACTTTCTTAAAATGCATTTCCGCTCGAATCTATTCCGCTATATTGAGTAAATAAATTGTCCAGACACCCTATTATATTACAGAGGTATGTAAACAAATTGCTGTGTGTAATCTTTAATTTCATGTTTCTAACATTTACTTGGAGGAAACTCAGATCCTAACCTAACCAGATTATATTTAGACTAACATTTAGACAATAGCACTTTCGTCAGTTTAGGGTTAAAATAAACTGGGACATATTTTCACTTAATATTACATTACACTCTGCTCGGAAATTTAATGAATTAAATATAAAAGGGGAAAATGCATTGTTTTTATTATAGTAAACACATCGTTGTGGAAACAAAAAATGATATATGTATTCGCGGGCATGTTATCAAATCTTTATCGAAATATGCGGATGTTGATGTATAAATAGATATCTCAATATTACACCTAATATATATAGTTATAGAATAAATGTGTGCGTCTATTTAAACATATTATTCATAAAGAAAAACTTATTTTAAATATCGTACTTTATTGAAATATCATAATTGCGGAATGAAAATGCCTACCAAAGGGCAATCACAAACATAACGGAAGTGTAGTCCTTAATAATACAGGGCCGCATACGAAAGCCTGCAATACGTTTATTTATTACAATGATAAGCAATATTATATGTATTATACTGGCCGATTGAAAATATTGTTTTATGTAATATAAATAAAATTAAACACCCTATATGTATAACTAATGCTTTCATTCCAAGGAACAAGTTTAATTTTCTTTTAACACTCATAAATTTATTCTATAAAAAATATGTATGTATGTAGGTATAATCAAAGAATCATATATTCTTTCTGTGTAATATTAGGATACCTATTTATATATAAATATATATATTTCGATAAAGATTTGATTTATGCCCACGTACATGTTAATTTCTTGTTTTCACGACAATATGTGTTTACTTAATACAGTTTTTTTGTATAGGTATACCCACAGTATTTAGACTCATACACCGTTATAAAAGTATATATAAAGGAATATATTTCTTAAAGGAATGCATTTTTCTTTTTTATATTTAATTCATTCAAATGTACGTTATGAAATCTCACATCATATCTCACTACCTTCATTTACATACCGAATAGAAAGGATGTTATAAAATATCATATTGGTGACAATATGGATAAGAATTCTAAATTATACTTTAAACGATCATTTTATTAATGATTTAAAATTTAGTATGTATTATATTTTATATACACCGAAAATTAAATTTGGGAAATTTTTAAAGTATATTAATTAATCAAGGGAAACAAATAATTAACCAACCGGAATCGTTTGAAAGAAAAATTGCCGTGAAAAGTTCGACAGTGTTAAATTTTGGCCGACAACCAAAAATTTGTCCAACTAAATTGCCCGTGTAAATGGGGCTTTACGCAATTATTTTTAGCAAATGAAATGTAATAAACATTACGAATAAGTGTGTTACTGTAATTCTTCATGCGGAAGTCGTGGAGGAGATCCCGATTTTACCCACATTCTAAATTGCTGCAAATTTTTTTATTGAGAAATTTGTGTAAAATTATAAAAATCGTTAGAATTAAAAAAATATCCTACTATGAAATTTCTCAAATTTCTTCCCTAAAAATAATTTTCAATTCTAATGTTAAGGTGGAATCTGCTTCTTTATAATATACACTATTAAAGAGGAATAGTTTCGAGTCTTATTGATTACGGATGCAGGTTTATACTACTTTTTCTGCATTCCAATATATTTAGTAAAATAAATAATTAAAATAAAATTTACAATATAAAACATTCATAAACAAAACCTTTCCAGTAGAATAATATTTTCCGCTTATGTTAATTTTGTAATAATTATTAATGCTGTGATTGTTGATCTTCAATTTAATTTTAACGTAGGTTTTAATTCTACTTTTTCTTATGCATGTAATAGAGCTTTCATAAAATAAAAAGATGGTTTGAATGCAATGATTTAAAATAGGCTGCATGTGAAATCTATAAAGACTTATAACTATATATTTATTATTTTATAACATTTTTAGTTTTCTTAAATAACAATTTTGACAATGTATTTCCCTAAAAATGTATTTAATATAAATTTAGATAAATTTCATTGTTCTACCTTTTTATAAACAGATTAATTATGGCAGGTATTGCTTAAGGTATAAGGTATATTGATGAAAAGTAAGACGTATTAACAGAATAAATATACATTATATTATTGATTGCTTCTGCGAAAATCATATCTTCATAATTCTTCGAGTTTCTGTTCTGCTTAAGCACTAGCAATCAGTGTGAAGCATTCATATTACTTATTCTACACTGCGATACGATAAGATAATCAACCAAACTTGGGAAGAGGACCTCCTGCGTATTCGATGGGTACAAGCGGTAGCAAAACGGTGCCAAAAAGCTTTTAGGGAATCCTGATTCTATAAATATGGCGGCTCCAGTTTGAGTGTAGCCTGTGCAAGTGATTGCGGAGGCAACGTAAGAAATCCTTGATATTCTGCCAATCACTGCCATGCAGATGACACTGTAATGCCAATTTTACAATCAAATGGTGTATCGAATAGTTGAGTCTCACATAAACTCGCAGTAGTTAGCAACGAACATGTCTACTCGGAAAGTATGTAGGCGAAACATCCCAAGGAATCTTATTGTCACGGACGAAAATTAGTTCTATGAAACTCTACTCGGAAATCACTTAACAAAGAATTCATGCCGCAATTCTAATGCTAAAAAGATTCACAATAGATAACAATTTATTGTGGTTTGCGGCTGTTAACTTCAGCGGAGCGACTCCTTGATTTCTTGGTTCTAGGACGGCAAATGACAATTTATTCATGAGTTTGCACTAAATTTCTGATGGAGGCCTTCCCCTTGATACGTAAAAATTACAAAGTAACCGGCATTCAGTCTCAATTCAAAACGCAATCTTTCAATAATATAATGAGAGACGATTTCACATTTGGAATAAAAGTATAACAATGAACTGTTAAGTTGAAGTTCCTAAAATATACTTTTCGTATGTCAATATCTGGGATAAAAGTGATGTTATCAGATTATAAAACATTCAAAATAGAAATTTGCGTTAAAAGAACAACTATAAGCCAATACTTACGGGACAAGCTGCCCAGTCAAAGATTACTTTCATGGATTTAAAAGGGCTATGTTAGGGCTTTAGAATATTTTCCGATCATAATTTCGTTTAACATTTTCTTTTTGAGTAATTTAGGAAATCTCCTGATATTTTCATTAACATTTTCTCCTGATATTTTCAGTAAATTGTAGGCTAAGCTGCAATCTGATTAATTGTTTTGCCGGATTTTATTTAAAAATAAGCCCCATTTTACGCCTAAATATATTTAAGTGCCTATAATTAACCCAAAATTAGTATAAAGAGCATGTATGTCATAGGATTGCAATTTTAGTTTAGGAAAAATTATAAATAAGAAACAGCTGTTTTAAATCGCGTAAAAGATCTTACTTAAATAACTATTAGCAAAATATGAATAATTGGTTTTTTCTCTTTATCTTCTATTCGTAAATAAGTAATTGACGTGATATAAATCAAATGTAAATGAAGTATTCTAACTAATTTTAATCTTTGAACCATCTATAGATTGGCCAATTAAAAACAAATTTTGAAGATCGATGACGACTGCATAATTATTAATCTTAATTTCAACGACAGAAATTAAAATGTAATATTTACTATATTTTGCTATATTTATGTATTTAATATAATTGATATATTATATTCATAAGGAAAGCTCGTAATTTATTTTCAGAAACTTATGTCAGTAATTAGCTTATATAAAATATTTAGACCAAAATGAATATCAATCATTAAATGATTCTAATTCTAACTATAACAATAACAATAATGAATTATTTTTGTAATGCCTCAAATTCTTATAACAATATACTTATTAAATAAGCAAAACAATGAGTAAAGAAAACAATTATTTGATTGTCATTGCAAATTATATGTATTGTGAAAGTATATTACGAGTACTTTATGCTAAGTAAAGTTAATAATATTTATTCATACTAGAATTATCATTCAAGAAGTAGATTAACAAAGATACATAGATATTTATACAAATACGGATGGGTGTCCCGAGAATAGTAGAGAACTATACAAATCATGGTAGATTTAGGGTTCTTAAGTACGGTGGAAAATTGTCCAAACATTGGTTTTATTTTCTAAACTGAGCAAGTATCTATGACATATATCGACCGAAATGTGACTACGGTTTCAGTTCGCAACAAGCTTTATGAACAGTTTGTGGACAAAATATTGAACGACCCTGTCTGACTTTGGGAAACGTTTCGATGCATAGAATTGAAATAAAAAATATAATATAATTGAAAAAACAGACGAAAATTTATACATAAATGCTAAAGAAAAGATCTCCAATTAATTTGAGGATTATTTCAAGATTAAAATTATTATTGTTTAATAGTTAACAAATAAAAATAGCTAGACCAATTAAAAAAAGTCATTCAATTGAAATTTATCTATAGTCTGGAAAGTTAATTTATGAAGACTAAACATTTAATTATCTAGTAGACCATAATTGTTCATATATAGTAGTGGTTACAGTGATCGATTAGTGTCCACAATAAATTGTAGATTGTACAATGTTTCATTAACTCAAAGCCAATTTGCCAGTATATATTTCTTAATTTAAAATTAGCTAATATCTAAAATTTTGAATTTTTTGTAACCGACTTCTTTTTATAAATTTGAAACAATTACGAATTAGTATAATAGTTGCTTGTCATGTTTACATTGCTATTTCATAATCGTAATACTAATTTAACATCTCTTGTATACTAACTTCCATACTAATTGCATTCTATATATGTATATATATATATATAAATATATATATATAAATATCTACATATATCTATATCTATATAACTATATAACTATATATAACTCTATATATAACTATCTATATATATAAAATATACATTTATTTTATCGATATTTCGGTAATTAATGTTTCAAATAATGTCTTCGTTTCTAGTTTAATGGGGTACTTGATATAAAATAATTTTCGGCATCATTTTGAATTTTTAATCTTCAAATTTAAGTCTATCTTTTAATACTGTATTTTGAAATAACAAAAAGAATAAAATCCTCGGCTTCTGTATACATTAAAAAAAATCAATTTTATAAAAAATGCATCTATATGTTTGATAGTTATAAACAATTTATTAAATTACTTTCAACGACAGCGGCTTTCGTCAAAGCCGAGATTTAGTATTAAACAAAACACGTGTTTGGTGCTATTAAATCGCGTTTATTCCCCTACATTTGTCCAATTACAGGATCAGCACAATTTCTGTTTCCCAATGTCAATAGCAAAGAAGTAAAACTACAAATTTCTAGTTTTTTAGAAATGTCCGTGGCAAGCAAGGGGTCGTAATGCTCGTAGAACCTAACTGTTGGAGGGCGAAGAGCAAGCACACTGACCTCTCTGTTGAAGACTTCCAATTGTGTTGACAATTTCCATTTTCAATTTTACATCTAAATAGAATATATATTAAATGTGTTTATTATACAATTGTTATTTCTATATATTTAATACAAATACAATTAAATATTAAAATTGGTTTTACTGTTTACATAAATATATTTGTTATTACAATTTATAAGATTTCAGAATTAATATTGTGGGACCACAAGGGGCCCACCACTTCTGTCTCATAAAAGCAATGTTCGCAGTGAAGTAGGTGGGATCCGAGTGAGCCAAGCCACATCCAACTATTAAAAATATTCATTTTGGCACTATACTGCTGCAAATTAATGCTGCAGTATAAGGCGAAAATGAATATTTTTTGGTTTAATGGGGTGACCTACGTGGGACTCCTTTACTTTACTGCGGACATTGTCCATTTGGAGCCAAGGTGGGTTGCCCAAAATGAGGCCTCCAAGGAATTTAACACCGGGTATTGATATATTTACTTCAAGGCTGAAATATTTTGAGATCATTGAAATCGGTAGGTACAGTTCCTGAGTTTATAATGATTCCGTTATTTGCGAATAGACTAAATAATACCATTTAAGATTATCCTATGTTGCCGATTGACTCCGTGTCATGCAGTTGGTTTAAACAATTTATATATGGATAGGGAAGCCAGTATAATATTAGAAGCATTTATAAAATACCTACTTAGTTTAGTTTTCCGAAGTTTATTTTATAAATCATATAAAGGTAACTTTTCAAAATAATTACTAGTCGTAAAAATAACAATTTAGAAACATTGAAAAGATTTCCTTTAAATATATGACTGCCAAAATACCATTTGATTAAATAATTATATATAGTAACCATTTAATAAAACCGTATTTTTATTGAATTGCTAACTATTGTAAATACTTTAATGGAAATCATATTAAAAAGCAAACTTTTTATTCAGAGCAATTGTAAGTTTTTGAAATATGTAAAAAATAAATTAAGCACGATATTTAACGAAATAATGTGTTTGTAGATCTTAGGTATATTACGATAATTCACGGGGATCTTTCGTAGTCAAATGTATAAGCAACGATATTCGGAAAACAATCGATGTGAATGAAAACGTTTGACATTGCCTTAATTACATTTTTAAAGTTAGTTTTGAAAAAGTCACTGGTTATTAATCAATCAGCGTCATAAATATTACAATTGCAGATATTCTGTATTCATCCATTATTATTTATCAATACAAAAACAGTTCCAAAGAATATTTCAAGGTTGAATGCTGTCTATATCAAAGCAAAATGACCCGTGAAAACCCTAATAATGTTTATACTAATAATTAATTTAAAAATAAAATATTATTAAAATAATATAATTGTTATAGAATTTTCATATCTATACTTTTTAAATGTTATAATATTAATTAATAAACATATAAAAGTATTTATAAAATATAACCTTCAATAATTTGTGTAACAGAATTTAGTATACTTAATTTTGAGTGTATGTTTAAAATAAATAACTTAACAAAACAAATATTATTAAGTGTGGGTAAATAAACAAACATATACCATACTTTTTATTTATTACCATATTATTGTGTCATTTGAGAGAAATATTAACTTGTGGTCATGAAAGGCCAAAACTAAGCATTTCATTTAACATGGTCTCAATAAATGGCCGATCTTAGTTATTATGAAAACATTAATAGTTCATTAAATTTAAATATATTATTTTACATATACCTACAATAGAGTATATATATAGACGAAATTCACATACTGAATAAAATTATAAAATATTCAATTGTATATGTACCTGTTACTAAACAAGATTTTAAAATATTAATAATAATTACAAGTGGACACATTTTGTTTAGTGTCCAAGAATGTATAATACAATTTGCCATTTATGTCTAACATATTTATAAAATATAAAGTTTACCAACCAACAGTTTACCAATCAACAGAAAAATTTCACATTTGCACCATTCGTCATTCTAATTAAATTGTCAAGTTTATCGAAATCGATTGTGAAATCGGCAATGTCTATACACCGAAGTGATGGATGTCTGTATCATTAAACTTTTCTGAGAGTTGTTCTTTCTAGGCCAGAAACACAATCATGAATTTAAATCGATACTACGATTTTTAATTTAAAATTTGCGATAATATATGTATATATAATTAGAAAATTGCTAAAATATTATTGATCCTATGTATTTATTTAAGGAATTTTAGAAATTTATTTTTAGCTAAAAATAGATTCTTTTTTTTCAAACGTTTTAATATATAGACTGAATTTTCTTACTATTTTTCATTGAACTCTTAAATGTACACAACAAATATATGTCCTTTATTGTAAAATTCTATTGTAAGAATGTAGGCATACATACATATGGTAGTATACTCAAATGAAAGCCTAAAACAGTTGTTCAAAGCTTTATTCTATTAAGTGTAGGTATAGTGCTAAAAAAGTTCTAAAGAATTATGCATTTACACAAATATATTAAAATTTATCTTCACATTATGATTTGGAAGAAAACTAAACCCTTATCACAATTGATCTATAATAATATACACTGCTTAGTCATGTTTTCTACAAAAGAAACAACATATGAAACATTGACGATAAGCGTTGCGTTAACATTGTAAGATTTTGTAACAATAGTCTATGGACGATCAATAATAAATTTTGTTGGTTTAATTTTTCTGGATGCTCTCCTCTATCATGTAAGTATTATTTTCATTATAATCTTTTAATTAGGTTGTTGATTTCTAATGTTAAAAATATTCTGATAACTAAAGATTTATGAACCTCATAGGTAAAGTGATGTTTTGTGATATTCAGAGATACATTTAATACACTTCAAACGTTGTTTTTGTCCACTTCAAAACAAGGAAAATTGTACGAAGAACACTTGAAATAATAAACGTAATTTAAAAGAAGGAAATACAGGGATGAAAAATAACGGGAATGAATAATATATCAATAAAAACCAAAAATATTAAAATTGTGAAAATCTTTCCTAAATTTTTAATCGTAACTTGAGGTATACCTAGTTATTTACATTTAAAGGAATTGTTTTTACTAAATGGATTTAAAATTTCAAGTAAAAGTGAATGGTTTAAATTGCATTAGGATATTGTAAAAAATACACTACCAATATAAGACGTTTTAATAATTCTATTTGCATTTGATCAGGATTTCATTTCGAACTTTTTTCTCATGAAGAACGAAACTAGCATTGACTTGAAGAAAATAAAAATCTAAAAATACAGGTTTGAGAACGTAAATGTAAATGCAGTATTAATTATTACCTACTTATTTTCAACGTTGTGTTACACAGAAATTTAATAATGACGAATTCAAGTCGCCAATTTGAATGAATCAACATAATAATATCAGAAATGAATGTCCCTCATAGGGGGTCAGCTTATCATTTCAAATTTCCATTTCACTATAAGTGTTCTGAATAGGTAGTTGCATGTATAGGGGATCTGCTTATCTTGATGCCCAGTCTGATGAAACGTAGCCTAATCTGCTGAATATAAGCTGCATGGGGGAATTATTAGTCACAGAAGACATTGTTAGATTGATATTATTTACGACGTTTGGAAACGCATTCAACCATAAAGCACCGAACGTTATATATAGTAATCTTTCAAGGTTCGATATTCTCGTTCGACCTCAAGAATTGAATGCTATCGCATGAATCCTAATTACACCATGAATTTTTAAAGAGTTATTTTCTTACATAGCTAGTAAATTGTGCTCTTCTATTTGAATATATAATTGCAGGAGGAGTATTCCATAGTACCCACTTCTTAATATTAATTGTATTAGCATAAGTGATGATGTTGATATTAACTAATAATAATGATTCTAACTAGGGTGTCGTATATTATCCATCAGATTCAGCAGATACATATCGGTATCCACTCTGTTGATCTGGTAATTACGCCCAGTATATCCACAGGAAGAAACTGATATAAGGTTCAATAATGGAATCGGTAGATAGGATTTCTTATACACGGTTAAATTCAGTTACGAGATTTTACTGCGCATTATAACATCCATATACATTCAGATGAGAATTAATTTTAAACAACATCTTTTTATACCAATAACTTTTACCTAATACCGAACACTGAACTTTTATAACTGAATAATACCTCTGAGTGTGGTATATATCGATTAATTCCATAATCTTTGAATCAGGGTACTTCTCGTTAATTACTGTACTAACAGAGGTTGCCATTCTGATCTTAGAGATAAACCTTTTAGATTTTACATCTATGATTATTCTAAGAATTCTTAATTTTAGAGTCCTCTTCTTGATTTTTTGCCTATTCTTGCTTTGTGATAGTTATTGCGTTAACTGCTGGTAACAATGTACTAGGTACATCAGATTTAGTGTGGTCTACTCTTTTTTAAACTTTTGTTTTCTTTTAATTTTATTCAATTTATACAAGCAATACATGGCTAATTACTATATTTTCAAATTTAGCCGTCCTAATATCCACAGATTGGTATTACATTTACAAATGTTCATTGTTCTCAAAGCAAAGAAAAAGCTGCAAGTAAAAATGTACTTTCTTTATTAAATAACAGTTTGAATTATGTGTTTCTGAAAATTGCCTGACATAATTGGATTCTTTGGCGTTTGGACAGCATGATGGATTGATTTCTGAAAAATAATAACAACCATTTATAACAATTAAAAAATTAGTTATATAATATAATTTAAATCTATCTATAAATCTATCTATATAATATCCCTTTTACGGACAAAAATATGGACAAAAAAACTGCCAAGATGTTGAAATGAATTATTTCAAATATTTCCCCTAAAATTGGTTGAAGAAGCATTTATTTAACTTATAAATATAGTAAAAAAACAAAAGATTATAGTGAATTTCACAATGTAGCGAGAAGACCTACAAGACCATAACTCTACAAAGATGTCGAACCGAATTTATAAATCACTTTTGGTTCGATTAAGCTATATGATAAATATCGAAATTGGTTTTTAAATGAATGTTTAATTTATTTATAAATGGTAATTTCAAATACCGTTTTTTACTTAAATTTTAATATCGACCAATACTGTTTAATTCATATTTAAGCTATTTACCAAACTAACAATAATAGCAAATTTAGATAGCAAAAAATGTAGAATATCTGACGGCATATGTAAAATTTTTAATATCTCTGGTTACAATTTTGAAAAAGAATGTTTTTCAAATAGCGACATACATCTTCACAGTTACTGGACATCATAATCCACTGAGTGTCGATTGGTCTAACAGTAGAGACGACGATTTTTAACAGCACTGTCACATGATGACCAATTGAGGTCTTCCAGTCTAATAATTATTTGAGATAATAAAATTTCTAAAACTTAACGAATACTTTTTTCTTTATCTTTCTAAATAAGTCCTTTAACTGACAGTATACCGGAAATGTGTATTTCAATGGTACATCCAACAATTGGTAAAATCGAAATAATTAGGATGATGACCATCAATTTTTGATCTTGATTATCAGTCAGATATAAATATTGTGGTTATAAAATGTTCATTATCCAATCAATTTGTATTCATTTTGAATAATAATACTATTTTTATTTAATTGTTGCCTTCTTTTTGGCCAAATTTATAAGAATTTAAATAGGTACAAAATCTTTCAAACTATCCATTGTGCACATGAAATGCAACCATATAACGGTGTCTTATATTAATTAAGTGTAAACGTTAGAGTATTTCGAATAAAAGCTAACATTTTAGATGTAAACTATTATCAATTATATAAAAAAATTATAAAATAATATATATCAAAAAATTATAATCTGAGAGTAATTAATATATAAACACTAATCAGATAAAACGGTTCATCATATATATTTTCTGTGCTGTAAATTGTTAATCTCCGTTATTTATATGCATAATTTTATGGTTTATTCATATATTTTTTATTATCAAGAGTATAAAAACACCTATTCTGTCCCATTTTAAATGATTGCCTCTGTAAACAAGAGTCATTAAAAAAATTATAATCAAAAAAATTATTAAAAGAAAAAAATATGTCACTTTCAAAAAAAGTGTAAAAACATTTTATAAAACTTTCAATTCCTAAAAGTATTGAGAAATTTTATAATAGCTTGTATGCTCGCGCTACTTACAGCAGAGTTTGCATGTCTTTCTACACATAATGACAGCTTCAACATCTTTGCAGAGAGTTTTAAGGTTCGATCCAAACTTCTCTTTGCTCTCATCGCAATCCCAGTCTTCGCATGGTCTTTCTGTATGCATCAATGGAACACGAAAGTAGAATTTAGGGGAAAGAGAAGATAACGGGAGGGAATGGATATACATACATGAAAGGATTAATGAGGGAATGATGGAATAAAGGGAAGAAATATAAATAAAGAAATACAAAGTAGTAACGCAAGAAAACTGGGATGAATATTGAAAGGCGAAATCTGAAGGAAAGGGAGATGGATGAAAGAAGGCAAGTGAAGAAGCTATAGATGGATGAAAGTAGGTAAGTGAAAAAGGTGTGGAGGGATGAAAGGAGGTAAGTGAAGAAGGTGTGGAGGGATGAAAGGAGGTAAGTGAAGAAGGTGTGGAG